>JARPRH010000708.1:2291649-2303568 GCA_031763665.1 Calameuta haemorrhoidalis
AGCTTCTTATTTGAACACCATTATATTATATCTTCACGATGTACGCTTCTACTCGCAGGACTGCTTATATCTAATTACGAATATTATACCGTTAAATAAATTTCATTTGAACGAATAAGACTTTAGCCGCCACGATGCTGTATAAGATTTATTGTAAAATTAATATGACATTAATTGCGAATAAATAAACGTATGCTTTACTGATTGAACACTAATGCAACAGCTGTGAGAGTTACCAATGGAGATTTTAGACATTTTACATAAATTAAGTACAATCTATATTGTCAGCATCGTGCAGGACAATGCATCGATAAAAATTCCCTGTTCTATAGAGAATTTGAATAAAGAATAGTTTTTTTTTTTCGTAAAATGGAAGCTGCGATTAATAAACGTTCTGGTATTGTTTTGCCGAATGCAGGGTGAACTAATCTATACGTATTTACAGGGTTCACATCGACGGTAAATAAAGGACCGATTTAGACTCTTCTTAACTAATTCCTGTTTCGTGATATTTTCGGGATAATTAATTACCACGAAACATTTTATAACGCATTGAAGATATCTCTACGGAGGTTTTCGACTAATAATCTAGCAATCTCTCGACCACGAAATTCGATCGGTTTACATGAAGTTGTTATCGATTTCAAATGCGCTATGATATCAATAGGACGAACACAAAAATCACAATTCGATTACACATTATTTTTTAACTATTAAAAAATAATAATCGATATTATATACATTCTTAATGGGATCTCGAAACCGATCGCAATCTTACGTAGATCATTTGATTCATTTTTTATTTTTCTTATTAGAGATCTCTGCTATTTTATACTACAGAACTATCGTCATACGTCCCACGATCAAATTCATATTTCCTGAAATTATGGTATATAATAATAATAATAATTGCTATAATCTAAACCGATGTAGAATACTCGTGTGACAGTTGCATGATCAAAAGTAAAAGAGTCAGCTGATCATTGATCTGCGTTATCGACTGTAAGACTAGTCTGTTTCGCATATAAAAATCAATCACTCTTGAGTATCCTTGAGAAAACAAAGTCTTGTGATCTTAAATTTAATAGTGTCATCTTATATCTGACCCATTCGGCGCGCACTGATATACCGCACGGCAAATGATTCATAGAGCTGTTTAACTCTCATTATTAGAATCATTACTGTCTTTTCATAAGAATACCAGAGCAATATTTATAAAGTAAACGATTCGTATGATTAAATGAAACAGAAGCCAAACAGCTCAGAGATTAAATCATGTACTGGACAATAATCCTGATAAAATACAGCACTTTTTGCAACACACGTGCATGTGACATACACATAAAAAGAATCATCAATCGTTGGTATAGATATCACGCTCTGAACAATGTCAAATTCAATCAAACTGTAATCCTTTTATGAATAATACGCTGTACGTACATTGACAATCAGTTAATAAGTTGAAAATAATGGCTAACCGACCTATTCTCATTGTCAGTCAAAACATTTCTCTCCAACTTATTCAATGAGCATTAATTAATCCAGTCTTAACAATAATCGGTTTTCATATCACTATGTGATGTCAATAAAATTATTTCTCAAAGTACAATAAATACTGTTTCACCTGTATACACATCCTGACAAAGTTAACAAGCTGCAAAGGATAATAATATCCCCTTACTTTCTTTCACACAATGTACACAATCTGTATTAAATACACATAATACAGATTACCACTGTCAATCAGCTGTATTCGCATCATTCAATCGCTAAGGCTCAACTGTTTTAATACAGCGAACTAAAATTTGTGTGCGTAGCAATAACCCGAGAACACACTTGCCATTAAATACCGTGAAAATATGTACTTCGAC
The DNA here is from genome assembly GCA_031763665.1 of Calameuta haemorrhoidalis. Taxonomy (NCBI): domain Eukaryota; kingdom Metazoa; phylum Arthropoda; class Insecta; order Hymenoptera; family Cephidae; genus Calameuta; species Calameuta haemorrhoidalis. The sequence goes on from JARPRH010000708.1 coordinate 2,293,521, forward strand.
TAATGCTCATCTTAATTTCAGGATCAAATAAAGAGCCAGGTCCAGATAGGCGAGTATTGCTATGGCTCTTGGATTCGCTTAGGTGTTTGACACATTTGGCAAATAACATTAATCGTTATGGATCATTATGGCTCTTACGAGTAAGCCAATGAAATGTCAAAACTGAATCGTTACAAATTACGATAAGAACTCTGGAAGACTGTACAGTGCTGTGAGTACTACGTATAGCCCAAAGATCGCGCGATGATAAGCTACATTACATAGTTCTTTGTATAACAGTATAGTTACTATACATCCATGTACAACATTGTTCGTACGTGCTACAGTTATAAATGTTAATAGATATACTCGATTTCAAGTGTACAAAGTTCTTGTACCGTTCTTTGTTCAGTGGTATTATTATAATTTTTGTTTTTATCAAGCATGTACAGACATGGGATACATAATGCATGTTGCACGTGTATATACAGTTTTTCATGCCTCCATCAATTTGATTGAAGCACAGTAACGTCAGATTACGTGTTGAATAGTATCTTCATGAAAATGTCACGTCGACAGAGCACAATTGAGTCGCAACTATTGACAAAGCGGTATTGTCTGGCAAGATCGTCAGATCAATACCACCCTGTGTTTCTCTTGGAATAATATTTATAATATTATTTTCGGTGCGTTATTCTTTTCTTCGTTCTGTATACTTAAACCTTTCTGTATACAAATGCGTCGTAAATTTTTGTTCAGAATTTATGTGAAACAGAAAACTACGCGTTCCGTATCGTACAGTCATGAAAACTGTGTTTAAATTAGTGTGTGGCCCGAAAGAGATTTCGCATTGCGAAAGTACATTCATTTATTTATAATTAGTATTGCTTTATACGTATGAATGTATTGTCAAAGGAAGGTAATAAATTTCCATGGCAATTATAAATTTCAGAACGCAGCTGCTGACACTCTTAGAAGATTAATGAATTTATCATTTCATCTTATATTCGAAGCTTGCGAGAATCGATGAACAGTGATTGCGACAAACATTTCACATAAATTCCAAAGCGCATCTATATGATCCACTCTTTTTACTGCACTAATATATGCCTATACTCTTCATTATGCAATTGTGTGTCGAGGCAGTGATTATGCGCGCGCGTAGATACGCATCGGTTGCAAATTAAAGAAATTCCTTAGTTCATAACTAGGGACCTACATACCTCATCTCTGTCACAGCTTAACATTTACTATTTATATCACTTATTTATATCAATTGCCATAATTATATTATTCGTTCTTTACGACGTCATTCTTGATACTATCATTAATTTATGTAACACAGTCTAGCCCAACCGTAGAGAATGAACTAGGAACCTACTGGGCCTATCTATCTACCTCGTGTATCTACTTTGGATCGTGCTTACAATTCGCAACCGCTATTCACATGAAATTACGACTTTCGGCACAACCCAGCTACATTGTCTAGCAGATTCTATCAATATACATATATATATTTATAAATCGACGTAGTTATATTAAGTAAATAATGAGGAGTGTGCTGAGTCCCGAGGCAGATCATTCGCTCATTGAAAGTGCTGCTATAGATTTCCTTATGTTTCCGTACATTCCAAGAGATTTGCGAATACCATAGTTACTATGATTTGGATAGATTCGCATTCAGACGTAACTCTTTGTCCGTGTTACATCAGCGTGGCTTTGTCTGAAATAACAGAATCTATTACACAACCAGGACCATCGTCAACTCTGTTAAAATCGCAACAGTCAACGGGACATATCGATCCAGACGTCGTTGCAAATCATATAATTTACTGACCTCTTCCTCAGGAGCATGACTCGTGGCTGGTATCGCCTGCTGCGCTTGCAGTGTACCACTAGTACTCGCCGGATGCGCTGGTGCAGGTTGCTGTTTCACAAATTTATTAGGATCCTGGGACGACTGTGGTGGTTCCGTTCTTCTCAGATAAGCCGCCTCCTTCTTCGGTGGGACCACCGGCTTGTTAGGTGGCACCGGAGGAGGTATTCCGCGGGATATTGGCAGTTTTTTCGTCGGCAGTATCCCGGGAGCTTGAGCACCGGTCGTAGTAGCCACGTGAAAGCCGAGCTTTCCTGCACTCTGTGCAGCCGGCACGAGCTTTGTCGGAACTCCAGGATTCGTGGGCGCAGGAACTGCTGGCCGCTTTTCTACAGCCTAGGGAAGGAACACACACCATATCCTCTTTAGCCTTAGGACTCCCCTCTTGTACTGTCCGTAACCTGGCACGTTGCACGAATCGAAGCCACAAAACCATACCGGGCAAAGGAACCATATCAATGTATGAAAACCAAAGCGAGTGTTGACTAGATAGAGAATAGAGATCGACTATTGAGAGTGTCAGTGAGCAGGTGAAACGCGAGGTAGATATTATTAAAGCCGACCCCCTAGTGTTCGTACTACTTTTTATAGGGTGCATGTGCAATAATACACCATGGAATCGGTCAATCCTGGTTCACTAGTTATTGCTCCTTCGATTGCTCCAGCTAAAGGCTATACATAGCTTAACGTAATCACTTAACGTATTCTCGTACCCTTGCGAAATATTCTCACTTTTGTGGACTAGGGATACAGTGCAGGAGCTTAGAGGGATGCTTTTTGGTTCACCTAATAAATCATAGTTGTCGGAACAGGCGTGTCTGCAAAGCAATCCAGATGTATTATTAAAGAAATGACTAATTATAAGAAGACTGTTGTATGAATTGAGTGCCAGCTAGCAATAGGGTGCTTTTAGGAGGGCAAGCAGGGAAAACTTGTAAATAAGGCTCAGAAGTGAGTTGCATACAACTTTTAATTAAGGAATTAATCGATATACATACTAAATAATAATCTTATGTACACAAAGTAAAACAGTATAATAAAGTGTAGTGCCTAAGTATTAATGATTTGTTAACTTATAAGAATAGTACAGTGCAAGGGTATAGTAAGTATATACGGTTATTCAAGACTATTGCACCACTATTGAAGATGGTTCTGTCCATTTGATTTCTATTAATTCAGATGGTAGAACCATCTTCAGATGGTTTGATAGTCCTGAATAATAGTGTATATGAATGTAATCGAATTATTCACGTAGCAAATAGATTTATAGAAATATATTTCCGAAATTTTCGCGATTATATTTGTAATGTTAATTCATATAGTCTTTGCACGTGTATAATAAAGTAGTTCCGAGACGAACACTCTATGTCGATTGACATACGGCAAAAAATAAATTTTAACCAATTTTCTTTCTCTCTTTCACACTCTCTCACACTCTCGTTTGCGAGTTCATCCATGCGATTCGGTGCATCCGATACTCAAATTCACCAAAATGAAACGATTGTGTGCAGTTTATCAGAATTGTGAGTTCGTTCATGCGTCATCGAATATACTTATTAAGAGAGATATGTTAGCAGGACAAAACGTGACGTAAGAAGGCACTGATTTTCAACTTTTTTTTTTCGAGTTTCACAGAGAGTCTCTGTGCTTTAGACTAATAATCTATAAAAAATATCGATCTATCACTATAAAAAGAACCTATCGACGGTCGCTGACATTGCGAGACATAAAAGCTGAAGAATCTTGTTTTTATTACACTCGAAGATAGTCATTGTAATAAAAAAAGTTAATAAGCGTGTATCCAAAAGCCACAAGACGAAAAGTTTAATTCCAAGACAAACGATAGCTCCAGTTTTACTACTTACACATCCCTCTTATTCACTCCGATTTGTTTGATAATTTAGAAAAGATATTCATGACGTTTAAAATGTAAAGAAGGATGAGAAAGAAAGGGGGTAGTGAGGACCAGGGGATGAAAAGAAAGAGGTATACGCTTACATTATTAGGTACGGAGTAAATATAGAAAGAAAAACTTTTTCTATACTATCCTAGAATTAACAGAGTAATAAGACTAGATGAATCTAAAAAATTAAAATATTTCATAAAAAATCAAATTCATTCGAGTGAACCGCACCAAGTTTTAATTTCTTTTAATTCTTATCGTCCCTATTTCCTTCTTTTATCTTTATCTAAAATCAACGTATCACATCCTCTGTGATGTTACGTTATTATATATATTACCTTCCTTGTACATGTTTGTATGTCTATCTATGACGTTGTGTACCATATAAATATTCTGAATAAATATTACTATTTTTATTGGAAGTGGTAACATTTCAGTATTATCCATTTCTCCTCAAGTTTATACCTACTCGGCTACAAGTTTCTCCATAGCTAGTCGTTAATTGTCAACTATAGTATACACAGTATTAAACACCGACTTCGACATCTCAATTGCATTAATAATTCATCACTGTCACGATTGATTTTATATCAGTCAACTAGTCGGCGTTAAGGGCTCATTAAAAGTAACATAGAACTAAATGTGCAACCCGTTAAAAACTCGTTTAAAAACAGACGCAGTTTTTCAAAATAAAAATCATGCACTTGTGTACATTCGCTACATGAACTAGTATACTCTGTAGAACCTAGCTACCTACCATTGACTCTGATCATACATATTCGTATGAGTATTATCGAAAAATTGAAGTTCCGTTTCTAGTGTCTTATCAACATCGAAATAGCCTCTTTTATTGTCGTAGAAGAGCCTCTATGTCGTGATTCTATTTTAAAGTTATGGTAAAATCACGAGGAGGACAGATCGCCATATTTTTAAATATTTATAAGAGAACCATCGAGAGCTTTGTCTAGAGTAAAATTCCTAAATAATAGTAATTTGTTATCGAATGTTCAAGACACGTGTATTATCATTCGTTTCAGCAACAAGTTGTCGTTAAATAAGTGTAGAGTGGGTGGGGAAATGTGGATAGGTTACCTGTGCCTCTGTTGGAGCTGCAGGTTCGCCTACAGCCGAGGGTAGTGCAGCTGTATACGTTACTCCACGAAGTGCCTGTCCGGGTGTAACAGATCTAGCGATTCCAGTTGCTATGACAAAAAAAGGAAAGAAACGTTGTAAAATATTTGTTACTGAAGATTCTCAATTTTAATAATAGAAAGTATACAGAATTATATACGGAAAAAATACGATAATTAGTTTGAGTGAATAAAATACATACTTGGTCCACTAACTGGTACGCTGGATACCGTGGCTGTTGGTTGTACTACCTTGCTACTAACCATAGGTGTTCCCGTCCCAAGCACTGCGCCTTTAACTACACAAGATAACAGAAAGGAAACAATATGTTAAAAATAATATAAACTCAAGTATTATATGCTTTGTTTAACGACTATATTTAATTTAGCGAATAGGTATATCCTGTTGCTTTATTAACACAATGATTATATTATGAGTAGTATTGAATACTTACTTGTTTGAGGAGCACTGGCAGGCCTAAGCGTAGGCATAGCAGCAAGATTAGCAGGTTTCGCTGGTGGTGGTGGTGGAGTCACTCCGACTCCTCGAGGAGGTCCTCGGGCTTGGGTATCCTTCCATGATTCCATTTCGGCCTTCAATTTCTCTAAATCCGCTTCCAGTTCCTTCGCTCTCTTTTCCTCCTTAGCTAGAGCTTGTCTGTACTGTTGTCTTTCCATATCGAATTGGGCCAGGTGCTTCTCTAATTCCGCTTCCATCTGAAGGGACTTTTTACTCTCCTCCTCGAGTCCTTCTGCCATTGAATCTATCCGTACTTTTTCTTCGCTTAAAATTTGCGCCAGATCCTCGGATCTCTTTCGCTCTTCTATATACTTCATTATTATCTTTTTTCGTTCTGCTAGCAATATAAGCACTATTTGTTTCTGTCGATTCTTCTCCTCTTCCAACGTATTCATAGTCTTCTTTAATTCTAGCTCAAGACGTTTTTTCTCCTGCTTCTCCAATTCGAGTTCTTTTTTTAGTCGTGTTCTTTCTTTCTCAAGTCCGTACGTGATATCGTCGCCCTGAGCTGTGTCATGTTCATGTTTCCGTTTCTCTTCCTCCAACTCTTTGATAACCTAAATGCAGATATTGAGACAGAGAGTGAAAGTCTCGGCGAAACGATTCGTGCAACATCTGGTAATATCATTGGTTCCACTGACTCGACAGGTTGTGATAGTAATAAAGTCAAAAAAACTTAAGTTAGAATTGTAAGGACGTACCGCTCCGTGTCTGATTTCAGCATCTTTGAGAAGCTTGGCCATGCGACATTGTGTACGTCTTTGCTGGGTGACCAAAGCTTCTAAGCTTGCCACCTGCTGCTCAATCTGATTCTCCTCGGGCCTAATCACACCTCCTACGACAGCGACATCACGTGCAAGAGCAGCGTGAGGATCAGACGTTCCGCTGCGATACCGAGAGCTCAGTAGATGCTTCATTTTTTCGGACTGCATTTGGAAATATTATAAATAGGAAATTACGGTGTCTGATAAGAACGTTGAAGCCGTATGGCTACATTGGGAGACGTTAATATTACATTAAAATTCTTCGTTATTAAATGGGCTTTAATTCTTCTTGTTAATAATAAAAGCTGTACAACCCGTAATAGTATGGCGTAAGAAAGTGCAATTACGTTCTCCACACGCTATGCTAATTAAGAAAATGGTATTACTTTTAAAGCAGCTATAACGATGTCTCGTGCTTGAAGTTCCCCTTCTAAATATCCCAGCAGCTTTAGCAGGTCAGTTTTGCTCAACTCCATCTTTGGATTTCGCTGAAATTGAACATTCACATTTGATTAATTTACAGTCATCAAAAGGAAATCTTATATTCTTATCATTATAACACATTGCAATTGACAATTGTGTTACTGGATGCTTATTAAAGAATATAAAAAAGTGCAAAAGCCAACAGATCATAGGGTAATTTGCAAACTGTGAATGCATTTGAATACATTATAGATTCTAATTTTATTGAAAATAATACAATTGATGCATCATCAGCCAGTTCCAAAAAGGGAAATGTATTATACCAGCTGACAGATAGTTTAAAACATTTAATAATTTGATTCAATATTTATGAATGCAAAAGCGAGTTTTACAATATAGAAATTGTGACATTTTCAGAGTATCGTGGCAAAGTTTAAAAGTTGCAGATGCTGTAACTGTGAGCAATAATGAATGATATATTTGTAAAGCTTATTACAAACGGGTATGCTTCAAATTACCTTGACTATTTTACAATCACATGTGTGAACTAAATAAACTGCCATACAGATGCTTTGCAATTTGGCTGAGTGCCTTTTGTTTATTTTATTTAGAAGTGAGGTCTTACATCTGCCTATAACTGCTAGTTCAGTGAAAAACAGTTTATAAGAAATCTTTCCCAGAACTATAAACATTTAACATGCAGTTAGTTTTCTTGAGCAGACCAATATTTAATGATATTATTGAAAATTATGAAATAGAGAATAAAAAATTAGTTTTATTTTTATAAGAAATAAATAATAAATTGAGAGTTAATATGAAGCAAGGAAAAACACAAGGTAAACACCTAAATAAAAGTATCAAAGATCTTTATTAATTTGCACAGCTGTGTCAAGTTCTGTTATATAGATTATGAAATATTATAACAAGGAATAACCATTTGGAGCAATGAAGATTCAAATGTTTTCTCTGTATCCTTACAAGGTTTCATTCTAAGAAAAAGAATATAGATCATTAGCATAAGACAAGGAATGATCATTAGCATTTTTATGGCAAGTAACAATGACATGAAGAAAGAGAAATCACTCTGCATAATGTATTCTGACATGGAATACGCACATCCTTCCTATAAAATCTTAAATGTCAGGAATCTGAGTTTATGTAGAATTAAATTAAAAATCCTATACAATCAAGATATGCTCCAAAAGTGAAAAAGACAAGTATAATCCTGACATTACATGCTTCAGAATTAAAAAAACATTAGTGTATAACACAAAAAATCATAGGTATTTATTTACTCAATTCCACACCGGTAACGTTATAAATATTATATACCTTGAGCGTATTGGAGGAACTTTTATCATGGGGTTCAAAATTGTTTGACTGCTGTTGCGGCGGCGGTGGCGGCGGCTGCTGCTGCTGTTGCTGTTGCTGCTGCTGCTGTTGTGGTTGTTGCTGTGCTTGAGCAGAAACAGCATTCGGGACAGTTTGAGACTTGGTCGTGGTCGTAGTCGAGACCGTCGAGAGAGCCGGAACTGGAGGCCCGATAGCTGCCGGGCTTGCCGAGTTGACAGCATTTTGACTTTGCGATGCCATCTTGCTTTCGACAGACGGCCTGTAGCTCGTTTCTTCCGTCAAAGATGCTCCCGTCTGCGGACACTAGACCACTTCAACTTCACCCTTCGATCGGGATAATTTCGACCCGATACATAGGGCCACCTACGGAAGCCCCAGCCTCCAACTCGATACACAACATCGCAAATAATCTCTCAGATTTGTACACCTTCGTCTCTCTGTCGTACCGCGGGAATCAATCTCGGATACTCGGCTATGACAAATCGGGCACAAAGCGCTCAACACAGCCGAGAACTTCCTCGCGAAAGCCTCACGATTACTTTTCACGTTACCGACGGCAAGAACTCCGATCGACCGATCGATTGTTGTGACAGAGGTACCAAATCTTTGATTAAAACTAACCAACTAGTACCACATTAAAGGGGATCAAAAATTGTGAAATCTCTTACAATTTTTATTTGTCTCCAAATTGTGTTTTATTCTAATATTAATTTATGCAGTTTTAGGAGTAGCAGGTGATTTTTAATATAGCTGTACGTGAAATCACACTTTCATGGTTTGACAGTAACGTTTTTAAAAGATTTATTACAAATTCTAGTGAAAACTACCAGGGACATGTGGGATTCAAGAAGGTTTTCTGGAGGGCGCTGATTGTATAGTGTTGAACGTTCGCCGTGACTCGCATATCGTTCTGTCTGTATTTCTAACCTAATAATTTGACGGGTTGTGGAAGGAGTAAACGTTTCATATTTTCATACAACTCGTCGTGAAGCAGAATATTGTTAGAGATGCCTGAGAGTACCAAGGCTGAGATTAAACCCGCTAAAGAAACAAAAAATGGAAAGGAGGAAGAGAAAAATGATTTAGTAAGTATCCACTGAACTCATTTATTCATGACTTGCATGATGTTTTCGCCGATCGGACATTGTTCTTAGAATGCAATGAATGTAAAGAGAATGTTATTTGAATTATAATCGAGCGCAATGTAATTGCAAATATTTTGGTCTTCCAAAGATTCAATTCTTACCCATTCGTTTAAGAATGGAAACAATTGAATTTAGCTAACTGCAATTTACTAAAAAATTTGTTAACTATGGAAGGTAGTCAAGTCCTCTGAAAAGGATATAGATGCAGTCTTTCGTAAAGATTACAAAATTACATGCTTTCATTTTTTTTATATATGAAAAGTAATTAATTATGGAAATTCTAAAGGATGTCAAAGCAATCATTTTTCATAAATTACAATGTTATTTTAATGTTGGATCGATCCATTATTTGATAGTATTTAGTGTCTAAAAAATTCGATTCACATTGAATCTTCTCTAAGTTGGTGTTGTTAATATTTAATTATTAATACCCAGTATTAATCAAAATTATGAATACGAGTATGACATTGTTATTAGAACTTTGATTTGTTACTATGTTTGTCATTTTCTTTCAGTCAGAGGAGGATAAACTGCTTCAGGAAGAGTTAGGTAATTTAGTCGATCATCTTCAAGATCTTAATACCAACTTACATCTTCCTGCGTTGGAGTCTTTGCAGTCACAAATTCGTGCATCTACCACGTCAATGACAAGCGTACCAAAACCTTTAAAATTCATGAGACCACACTATGACACAATGAAGGCTGTATATGAAAAGATAACTGATCCAAAAGCAAAGGAATTATGTTCAGACATTATCTCTGTTCTTGCCATGACTATGGGAGAAGGCAGAGAATGCCTGAAATACAGGTTGACTGGATCTGCCTTGGAAATTGGCGAATGGGGTCATGAATACGTAAGACATTTATCTGGAGAACTAGCAGGAGCTTGGGATGAGATAACGGGTGATGTTGATACTAAAAAGTTGATAGCCCTTGTTCACGAAATTATCCCTTA
>JARPRH010000709.1:0-10888 GCA_031763665.1 Calameuta haemorrhoidalis
TATGATATTATTATGTAAAGTTTTTATTGCGTGAATAAAATTATGTTATCGACACAAATGTGTAAATAATAAATATGCGCTTTTTTTTCTATAACGACCTCACCAACCGATCCGAAACAATATTTTAATCTTGAATCATAATCTTGATCTAGAACAGATTTTAATCTTGGGAAAATCCATTCCTTTCAATCTTAAATGAATCATTATAACATCCCTTGAAGATCAGTATATATGTACTTTTCGTAATGTGTATATACGTCTTTCTATAATGTGGATTTCCACAACACCCTATATATAACAATCATGAATCATGATTATCTAATCTAATCGTTATCTTCGGCGATTATGTACGAACAAAAAAAGCGTATAGTTACGTTACACTACATAGATTAAGAATTTGTAACAGGAATTTATAAAAAAAATTACTAGCCGTAAATTCAAATTAAATTTTTTATGGAGATTAATATAACACGAACAATAAAAAAAAATATGAAGAATCCCATATCAAATAAAAATCTCTATAAAACCATCGCTCCCTTGTATCAGGAATTAATCCCATAATACAGATTAACAGAAAAATCCGTGATCCCTGTGTAATTAAAGTATATAATTATGCCAATAATATGGCACAGGACAAACCTAATAAGAAGTGACTACTATTAACAATAAGACGTTCACGCCAACGCATTTTTTTATATATAGTATTTTGAACTATCTGTGACCCACCGGTGGTAAACGCCAGCGTGAAACGTGTTATTTATAACTTATAAGTTTCATTTATCGATTTTTAAACGTCACATTTCCAAATAACAATAATATTTAACCGCAATCTCTTATCAGTCCCTATAAATAGGATGCTCCAATCACTCGTGGGTCGCAGTAAACGTGCCCTACCCATTTGGACTCCGTTAATTTCAACAACGCCCAGTGTGCAGGTATCGTGCTATTTAAATGTTACTAATACTTATACAATTATTATAAATAGCAATGAACCGCAGTTCACAACGTAACAGTATTTAATTTGATAAGAATAATTGCAAGTGAAAAAATTATATCTTGTTATTGCATAATGATAATTCGACAATATATAAGTCCATCTTTATATAAGATCTTGTAGTTTACTACGCATATATTCAAATTGCATAATCAAGTCAATAACTACAAAAACGATCTTTATAAGTCAATAATTCATATACTTAACATTGATCAAAGCATTGAAGTTTTATTAATTTTTTAATAAATCCACAATTTCAAGTTCCTCGCCCACTATGGAGAGTAAAGGACCAGTACCGCCCAATTCTGCACCAGCACCACCTGGTTTCTCAACATCGGTAAATCAGCGGAGTAAGTCTTTCATCCTATTCATCAGATACTGCAATGGAACCTTCAAAAGAAACGAAATATTTATTTTACAGTAGAGAAAAAATTTAATATCGTACAAACAGTAAATTATGGTTCCTATCATTGTTTCAGTTTTTTAAGTAATAATTTTCTGGCGCTACATTTTGCACATTGCTTAGAAGATACTTTTTGTTTTTTTCAAAAACAATAGCTCTACACGTAATCACTTACGGATCGGAACCACAGTACATGAGGTGTCCCTTCTGCCATGTTAATATTGTTACACGTATTACTAGAACGTCAGGTACCAAGACACATATGACAGCACTTCTATTGTGCGTAATTGGGTAAGTTGCATTTGGCAGCATTTCATAGAAAAAAAATTAGAACTTTACGAATAGCACGTGCTTAAAAATATCAAATATGCCATTCAACAGCTGAACGTAACTAGATCAACATTTTCGTTTTCAGATGTTGGCCGTGTGCTCCCTGTCCTTATTGCATTGACTCTTGTCAGACACCTGACCATTACTGCCCGTTATGTAATAACTTCCTCGGCCAGGGAAATTGAGTCGACCCAGGATAACTTTAATGGAACAGCAAAACGTCTCGAATTAAATACGAATGAAAGTTTTTTATATGTATATTCTTTTATCTTGTCTTGCTAACCTAAACAGATAATAAACAGAAGAATAAGACTCACCAAATCTGGCTTTAGATATGCACTGGATGTAATGGGTCCGCTGTGTATGATTACGCAAAAAATAACGTCTGCATGCAGACTGAACGATAAAGTACAATCTTACTATGGTAAAGAAAAAAAAATGTATATTTTGAAGTATTTATAAAATAAATCTAGGTATACCTAATAAAGACTAATGAAATGTCAATAATGGATTGTCATTTGTAATTATACGACAAAAGTAGACGCTTCAAAGCAATAGAGTAAGTAACAGTTCCGGTGACGGAAATTACGATCTCATTGATTAAGGATATTCGCACCTTCGTTTCTCAGGGTAGAAAATTCGGTCGATGAATTTCTTTATCTCATTCTGAACAAAATCACAAGCAGATCACTTTATTAGAACCAAAAGAAATAGAAGCATTAAATATATAAAAGGCTATGCCTCGATACATAAGTCTTTCTACATATAATGTCCATTATACGCCAAGAACGACAAAGAGATTATCAACAGAAATAATAATGAACGTTTGTACCAACCGGGAAGTCTGTTAGACCAAAGTCTAATCGAGATACGGTTTATCACCGTGGCGCTGCAGTCTTTACTGTCGTGATAGTTGTCCAGTTCCGTACAAACATAGACTAAACATCTTACCGGGTTTAATGTCACGTAAATCTCAGTGACTATATTTCAATCGTAGAGCATTTAAGTTAAATTAACCAATCATGTGAGATAATTGAGAAGATTCGCGTTTTCTTCTCAAATATATCATATGGTTGATTTATTCTAATTAAATTCTGCATAATGCAAAACGAAGTCAGTATGTCGCGGATACTGTAAAACGAGTTACCGACAAAAATTTCAGCATACATATGCACCGAAAATGGCTGACTGAAGAGGTAAGTAGAATATTATGGAATATAGTATCACACGAGCCTGGACTCAGCCGCTTACAAAACGACGATATCAATTGAAATACCATATACAAGTAGTTATGTTTTTACTATGAAATATAACTTACAGAATATATCAAGCTAGTTTTAAGATGCAAAATTCATCATTCATAGTCCGTTGCAGTTGGTGTCTTACCGCTAGCTCAGCATCGACTGACCGTAGTTCATCCGCGTTAAGTAATAGCTGCTTTGACTCACAGGTGGCAGCAGTCTCACTAACGCGACGCGATGTTGTATTCGCATGGAACAAGACTTCCGAGAATACCTAGTCTATGTCACGAATGGTAAAAAGTAAATTAAATACTTTTGAAAAATGTTAACATTTTTTTAAACAATGAAGTAATTTGGGAAGAGTTTTTTAATGTAGGGAATCTTTTCACAGAAACGTGAAAAGTATAGTCGCGTGTTTCCACGGTTTGCCACAACGCACGTCAGCACCATCAATTCGAAGTTTGGCGAGCAGTTCCATTCCCCCATAAGAAGACTGGAGGCACCAAAGCTATTGCAACGAGTTGACATTTTCAAAAATCTCGGGTAGATGTATAAGCCGTGACGTCATTACCCTAGGTAGACCGTATACGGGATTATTCTATAGAGTTTTTAAGCCGTCCTTTCATGCATGCTTCTCGGTTGAAGTGAAGTGTTCCGAGATTGATTTAAATATTTAAAGTACTTATTGAGTCCGGTTTCATACGTCCATATCTCCTATTGATTGAATACCACAGTCCAAGTCGGCAACTTCTCTGCGACCGACTTGTTTGCTGAGATGTGCATACATAAGCACGACTTTGTGTTCTCAACGTTACGTTTGCCTCTTGCCAAGGGTGCGAGACTAAATTCCCCTTGAATTCAAGGCAAGAGGAATACTACGAAAGTGAACTTTAAGTAGGGAGCATTGTCAGACTCCACTCAAACTGCAGCAACTGTTTCTAGCTTCAAGTCCTAGCGGCTAAATTCTCGAACGTGACGCCGTTGGTACTAGTGCCCTCTCGCGTCGCAATTCACAAATTGTTAATCGCGTATATACATATAACATTTACTATTTTCTCTTTGAGCCTCAATGATAATGTGAACGTGAACCAGAAAATCCCTCACCAATACTACACAGATACAAGTTTCTACGTACGTGATTCTTCTAACTACATATCAATTGTACGTGTTTTCGAGTGAGGAATGTGACTTTAATATATGTTTTTGTAACAAATGCTCAAATAATACTCCGAAATTTATCATCAGAGGGCACCTTAGAATATTATTTTTTGAAGAAACGAGTACAATATTACCTAAAAATTTATGATAGTGACCTCATAGGGATCTAAAATATTAGTAAGAAAGGAGAAACCTATTAAAAAATATTTTTTAATCAGATCAACAGTGCCATCTCTTGTGAAAAAAGGCCAAACGCTGTTTTCTTTGAGCAATTGTTACAAAAACTGTTGTATCCAGCTATTAACAAATGAGTATAAAACTCGTGTGGTTGGTGCACTCACCTAACGGCTCGTGTATCAAACTTCACACTCGTATATTATAGTCATTCGTAGTAGATAGATAAAATACTATTTGACTCCTTCCGTTTCAATAATAGTGTCAGAAGGTTGTAGCAATTCTGTATTAAAAGGGATTTTAGTACTATTGACCTTGACGTCCTGTTACGTTTCCTCCAGGAGAATCATCACGAGAATCCTTAACCTCTTCGGGGATGAACTGTGAATTGAATCCCAACAGCGGAATATGTGAGTGGCATTATAATAAAAAGTTCTAAGAATATTTATAGCACATGCTCCGTATGCTTTGGATAACTTGCATAGCATATAGAGTCCTCAGAAGTAATTGACATTCAAAACTTCACTGTGAGCTCGCCTTAATAATTAGAATATATGAGTACTCGTTGTCCAGTTTTATTTCAATCTATTTTTTACAGCCAGTAATGTGTCTACGCGTTGGGTAGGTGTTAGACGTCGGTGTACAATTTTTTCGCTGTATCTTCTATTGTATAAATGTCACCGTATCATCTTCTGTCTCGAATTGTATTTGCGTGTAAGGATCTGGAATAAATTAGTAAATGCATACATCAAATGAAGACGTGCTTTCGTGAAATACATGACGATAGTTCAAATATATATATTATGTAAGTAAATTACGGGAACTATTTGGAGATTGATAGTTGAAAAATAGAGTCTTACATAGTACAGGTTATAAAACCTTCTCGTGTTATAAATGCCTTCGTCTCTGTTCTTTTTCTTCGAGTACTTAAGAGTTCCCCCACTCAAAAACGTTTAAGAGTTTCGAATGAAAGATTAATCCCAAGTTTTTCTGTTTGAGAGACCGCGTATTTGAAATCGCGTGATCGTCAAAATGATACCTTATGATAAGAATAATCGCAAGCAAATTTCAAAGTGAGCATAAAAGAGGTTCCAGATATATAGGAGGGATAGTCCATCAACTTGTCAGCCTGTACTTCTGACGTTCTTCGTTGGCATTGACTCAAAAGAAAATTTTATTCATAAAACATCACTAATCAACATAATGCAGAAGAATTCGAAATATTTTGATTCATTAACTGATTCGAGGAAATCCAGTTAATGAAATTCGGACTTAAATAAACATAGGCGAACAGAGACCATGTGTATAACTCGTTCTATAGCATAGCAACTTTTCGTTAGAACCCTCAAAATTGTATTTATAGTCTTTAAAACTGACATCAGACATTTAACCCATTTGTATCCTTAAGCAGAATATTCCGCACATGGCGATCGTCTTCTATTACCGAACGCGGAATGATCCGCTGAATCTGATATATAATAAACGTCGCTGATGTCTGAACGTAGAATCATGATGCAAATGGGTCAAAAGACTAACCTCAAAAGCACTAAGGTTCTTAGTTTTTCATAAATGAAACTGAATTGCGTGTTAATGAAAGCATAAAAGTCAAAAGTATATACTGACCCAATAGCATGTAGACCTTTAACCTCATATATCTCTTATCTATATATCTATACTCAGGAACTTATGCTCAACTTAACATTTTTTTTTAATTAATATTTCATCGTGAAATATCATTTGGCATACGATTCGATTCCAAGCTCGGGATTATCAAACAAACGAAGTAAGCATTATTTTTGGGGGCACTCTTGAAGTTAAAATTATATGTTTATCAATAGTAAGCTCGACACGTGTATTCTTGACATTGACAGTCGAATTCCCTTGAGGCTTATAACTAGCAGTTCTACGCCCGCGACTATGCTCGCAGTGGTGGGGAAGCCGTAATTCTAGGAAATACTTCCTCACAGTCACAACAAGACTTTTATAACCAGAGTGAACTGTACTTAGTAAACGGAAACTATGGCGAGTAATAAGTAGACATCAAGAACAAAAAATGTAATTCATGATATCAATAGATCAGCACAAATTTATTTATAACATCGATTCTTCTTCCACAAATGATACATGTCAGTTTTGTTACGAATCTTTTAAATCTACTCTTGTCACTCAACGTGAAAAGCAGATATCTTTTTCATACAAAATTTAGCCGCAAGATCACAGCGCCACTTCGCGAAAGTCTGCAGTCTATTGGCAAGTAAATAAAAATAGCACTAATTATCTCTTATCACTCCAACAGTTTTTCCGGTTGAAGTGATAATGTTTGAAAAATGAATAAATTGTGAATAACGTAGCTAGGTTTTATATCAACTTCGATTAGTTGGCAAGTAATGATTTACCATTTATAAGGAACTCAATCATTTCCCGGTAACATGTAAGATGTTATTGAATTTTTGCGAAACCACCTTTTATCAGTATTGTAATGTACGTACATAGAATGAATCATTTGAACGTCATTCAATTCTGATACCCAAGTTCCACCAATTGACGTCGAGTGAATAGCAGTGGCGCCAACTCAAGATATTCCCACTATACCACGTCGTCATTTTGCCGACGCACCATAGTACGAATAGACTCGGACGCGTGAGCATCGCCCCGGAGACAGTGAACGATATATTTTTTACAAGGTTAGTAGTGTATTGAATTGTGTAACTAAAGTGAGAGCACTCTTCCGAAGTCACTTGTACGAATCATAGGACTAATAATTCCAGACCTCTGATTGGCTGAAACTTCTAAATCAAAAAATATTGTACCAATGAGAAGTCCGGTTTTCCGAGTTTTCCGACTAGTACGATTCGTCTGCCGTGAGAAGGCACATACATACATATAACACATAGAATAAACAAGAAAAAATGGATTCCCAGTACACTTTCGTGAAAAAGTATTTGAGCCTATACGAAACGTGGTGTTATCGTACTATACACAAGACGCATTCTATAAATAGTACCGTACCGTAGTAACAAAAACTTGACAGTACTTTTATCGGTGAAGTTAATAATCAAACATTACTTTTTATACGAGGATGATGAGATTACGTTGCACATCTTAATATTACAATTTGAGAACTGCAATACACTACCCATTTTTAGTACAATGAAAAAACCTTTCGTGGAAACAATTCTGAACAATATAGTGTCACTTGTTTTCAATGATTTCTATTTTCTTTGTATTGATTATTCATTAATTAGAAGTACATACATATTCTTCGCTAAAGAAATTGAAGGTCAATTGGATGTTCCTAAAAGTAAACAACGGTCATGGGCGTGGCTAGGATGGGATTTCTGTACAGTATGGTATAAAATTCACTAATTTCGTTAGAGAATTTCAGCAGTGTTATTAAGAGCTGCATAATTTTTAGTTGAGAATGTACTTCGGCCACTCTACACGAGCATGCAAAAATAATCGAAATATACGTGGCAGTTGAGTCTGGAAACTGCGTAGTAAAATATGTATGTATATTATAAACTCGTTCGGTTCGAGGTAGCGTTGGGCTAAAAGACTTTTGCAGATGAAATGCACATACCATCGTTACAAAGTAAACTTGATAACTTTCATTGTCAATACGCCTATGGTACAAAAAGAGTTTAAGCTGGGCAATTTTTTTATGTTAAAAGTCGTAGAATCATTTTAATTTTTTTAGTGCCAAGATACGATATATAACTGCAAAAAGTGCCAACGACGATATATTGTTGCCCAAACGATGACGCCTCATTATTCGCATCGTGAGAGAACTTTGTGCCAAAATAAGTGTATAAAACGTTATAAATACTTCAATTCCTCCTGACAAGCCCTATGTCACATGTTTCATCCCTTTGAATCTTCTAAATATCATACTTTTGTTTTTAATTATTTTTTCTCAAACCTTATTAAATGACATGAAATTGGTCCGGTATTGTTTGCTTAGTACAATTCTTTCAGTCGACACTAAAGGGGTTAAGTCTGAATAGTTACTTTGCAAAGTTCTCATATGTATACATACGTATCGACGTTTTCCACATTCCTGAGATAATTTTAAGTCACCTTCTTAAATTGGTTGTGCACAGTTAGAACACGATAATTTATCTGGTGATGTCAGTATTTTTTCTCTAATTATAGATGCACAAATAAGCATATGTGTGTCCCAAATGACATTGTTCACAAAACACAAAAATGGAAGACGGAAGCAACGTAATATGAATTAAAAAATATATACGTTAAATTCTTTTTGACTATACATGTATGTATTTATAGTTGACGCAACTCAGCAATACATATCCCCAAAAGTCATCTTGGGGATGTCTCAGAGATAATTTATGTGCAACTAGACGCCTTGAAGGCGAGTTTTGGACATAATATACATATATGTATGTTACCTGGGAAATATCCACTGATTGTCATAATTGCATAATGGAGAAAAAAATCCCATATCATAATGGTGTAGAAGTTCGTACCTCATACTAAAAGTATGTTGTATAAATCTGACTCGAATCCGATACGTGATAGAAATGCGTATAATGTAACCAAAAAAATCAATGATGTTGCCACGCAAGTGTACGGTACTTGCGTCGAAGAACGGATTAAATGGTCTAGGGAGTTTCTAGGGAATCATCGTTTTTGTATTACCAACCTTTAGTCTGGACACAGTACAGTCTTATAATATTTCATAAAAAGAAAGTTTATACCCAACTGCAGCATTGCAATATTATATTATTAATTTCAGTCTAGAATTTCACGTCGAGCAAGACTGACATATTATCACATTACCAACATCATAAATCATATCCTTCTCATTTGATAAAAACGTCATTACAAATACAGTCAGGAGTTTTTAACAATTCTATGAATAGATATGAGTATCTTGTTTGGGTTATTGTGAAAATGATCATGAGCTTGATTGATCAGTTAATCGTACGTAGTGCGTATCAATTTATTACTGAAAGTAATACTCAGAAATCATTAACGATATTTGTGCTCGAAATTATTCTTTCAAATAGACGAGTGTATTTCGTAATGCCATCGAAGGTGGGAATTATGATTCCTTTAAAACCTATAACAGTATCTATTTAACACTAAATTCTGTCATTTGCTGTGTTTTCAAGAACTCTTACAAAGTTGGGAACTACTGAGCCACATTTTCATATGAAATGCTGTCTGTAAGGTTACATCATCGGTTGGATGATTGTCAGTCAGATACACGAAAAGACCTTAAGGTGTTATATGGGTTTCAAAGGTTAAAAAAAGTATATTTTCTCTCATTTTAATAAATATAATTAAATAATTATTTTATTCAAACTTTTTAGCATATAAAAGAGCAACATTCAAACAATATTTTATAAAATTTTCATTGAAAAATTTGGAAAATTCAGCTGTTGGGATCTGCTCTTTGGAGATCCCTTAGAAAAAAGTAATGATCAGAATAACTCATGGTAGCTTTATCTGAAATTAAAAAAACCAAATATTTTTTGTTAATAGGTTGTGCTTGAACGAAGGATTTAAAAAAGAATTGCAATTTTTGGCAGAGTTGTATTAAAAAATGTACAATTTTCGGTAAAATCTATACCACGTATTGCCTGGTAAAATAAGCTGTGATCAAAGAAAAAAAAACCTTCGTTCAAGCGTCAGCTATACTCACCTACTAACAGAAAATATTTGGTTTCTTGACGTCAGATAAAGCTATCATGAGTTACCCTGACCACCACTGTTTTCTAAGGGGTCTCTGAAAACAAGGTCTCAACTGCTGAATTTTCAAAATTTTTTAAAGAAAATTTTATAAAATAGTGTTTAAATGTTGCTCTTTTATATGCTTAAAAGTTTGAATAACACAATTCTTTTATAATATTAAAAAAAATTAAATTATTAAAATATGCTTTATTTAACCTTCGAAACCCATGTAATCCCTTAAGGAAATCTCCCTTACTATACACCCTTAAGAAAAAATATGGGAACAATATCCAAACAGTATAGTAAAATGGAAATACTTCGGGATTTTGTGAAATTTGTCCGTACTTTCAAATAGAAATAAATTATGCGCGTATACAATATGGTTTGAGAAACGTTCACATGTTATTCTCAACTACCCGAAGAAGCTACTGAAAAACAAAGGTGCCTCGCGCGAGACTAGGCCTGCTCCGGCGCAAGAATTCGGGCGTCCATTGGCGGATGCACGAAAATCTATAAGAATTATCGCCGTACCATTTCAGAGGCATAGCCTTTGCTATTGAAGTCGGAAGTCATGAGCATGGACAAGAATGTAGACGTGTTACTTACTGTTCTAACCGCTCGTGTTACAAAGTTTGATATCTGTACACTGAGCTTCATTAATGGTGTCCAGCTTGTGGACGCAGTGTGGTGAGGTAAGAGAGGAGACTGGGCGGTAACTGTCGTTTCACCTGGATACGTGCGCGCAACCGCAGCGAGCGCTATGGTGCGAGCGAGATCCGAAAGCGTCGTCGTACGGTGCGTCCTTTTCGCACAGCACGAGTGTAAGCGAGACGGCAATATCATCCTTGAGTCGCACCTGGAGCTTAGTGGGGCATTAACGCTATCTAGCCT
>JARPRH010000709.1:10988-24483 GCA_031763665.1 Calameuta haemorrhoidalis
TATGATATTATTATGTAAAGTTTTTATTGCGTGAATAAAATTATGTTATCGACACAAATGTGTAAATAATAAATATGGGCGTTTTTCGTTTTTTTCTATAACGACCTCACCATCCAATCCGAAATAATATTTTAATCTTGGGAAAATCCATTCCTTTCTATCTTAATTGAATCATAATATCGCTTGAAGATTAGTATACTTGTAGTAATATCTATATATATCTTTCTATAACGTGGGTTTCCATAACACCCTATGTACAACAATCATTAATCATGATTATCTAATCGAATCGTTATCTTCGGCGATTATGTACCAACAAAAAAAGCGTAGTTACATTGCAGTACACAAATTAAGAATTTGTAACACGAATTTATTTAAAAAATTCTTAGCCGTAAATTCAAATTAAATTTTTTATGGAAATTAATATAAAACGAACGATAAAAAAAATATGAAAAATACCATATCAAATAAAAACCTCTGTAAAACCATCGCTTAGTTATATCAGGAATTAATCCCATAATACAGATTAATAGAAAAATCCATGATCCCTGTCTAATTAAAGTATATAATTATGCCAATAAGGATAAACCTAATAAGAAGTGACTACTATTAAAATTTTCACGCCGACGCATTTTTTTTATATATAATATTTTGAACTAGCTGTGAGCCACTGGTAGTACACGCCGGCGAGAATGTGTAAATTATAAGCTTCATGTATCGATTTTTAAACGTCACAATTCCAGGTAACAATAATCTATAATCGCAAATCTCTTATCAGTCTATACAAATAGGATGCTCTATTCACTCATCGGTCGCAGTGAACGTACACCACACATTTGAACTTCGTTAATTTCAACAACACCCAGTGTACAGGTATTGTGATATTTAAATGTTAATAATACTTATACAATTATTATAAATAGCAATGAACAACATTTCGATCAACTAAAAAATTAGAACAACGTGCTATAATTTATCACAACGTGACAGTATTTAATTTGATAAGAATAATTTCAAGTGAAACAATTATTTCTTGCAATTACATAATGATGGTCCGCCAATATATAAGTTCATCTTTATGTAAAATCTTGTAGTTTACTACGCATATATTCAAATTGCATAATCTAGTGAATAATGACAAAAATATTCTTTATAAGTCAATACATGTGCTTAACATTGATCAAAGCATTGAAGTCTTATGAATATTTACATAAATCCACAGTTTCAATTTACTCACCCAGTATGGAGAATAAAGAATCAGTACCGCCCAATTTTGCACCACCACCACCTGGTTTCTCAACATCGGCAACTCAGCAGAGTAAGTCTTCCATCCTATTCATATGATATGACAATGAAACGTAGAAAAGAAACGAAATATTTTTTTTACAGTAGAGAAAAAAGTTAGTAGCGTACAAACAGTAAATTAACTACAGTTCCTATCACTGTTTCAGTTTTTTGAGTAATATTTTTCTTGCGCTACATTTTGCACATTGCTTAAAAGACAATTTTTATGCTTTTTTCAAAAACAATAGCTCTACACGTAATCGCTTACGGATCGGAACCACAGCACATGAAGTGTCCCTACTGCGAGACTAATATTACTACACGTGTTACTAAAAAGACTAGTACCAAGACACATGTAATAGCAATTCTATTGTGCATATTTGGGTAAGTTGCATTTGTTAGAATTTCATAGAACAAAATTAGAACTTGACGAATAAGCACGTGCTTAAAAAAATCAAATACGCCATTCAACAGCTGAATGTAACTAGATCAACTTTTTTTGTTTTCAGATGTTGGCCGTGTGCTCCCTGTCCTTATTGCATCGACTCTTGTCTGGTACCTAACCATTACTGCCCGCAATGTAATAACTTCCTCGGCCAGGGAAACTGAGTCGACTTAGAATAATTTTAATGGAATAAAAAAACGTCGTCGAATTAAATACGAATTAGAATTTTTTATATGTATATTCTTTTATCTTGTCTTGCTAACCCAAAAAAATAATAAACAGTAGAATAAGACTCATCAAATCTGACTTTAGATATGCACTGAATGTAATGGACCCGGTGTATGTGATTACGTAAAAAATAACGTCTGCATGCAAACTGAACGATAAAGTACAATCTTACTATGGTAACAAAAAAAAATGTATATTTTGAAGTATTTATAAAATAAATCTAGGTATACTTAATAAAGACTAATGAAATGTCAATAATGGACTGTTATTTGTAATTATACAATAAAAGTAGACGCTTCAAACCATAATAGCAAGTAACAGTTGCGCTGAAGGAAATTACGATCTCATTGATTAAGGATATTCGTACCCTCGTTTCTCAGGATAGAATACTCGGTCGATGAATTTCTTTATCTCATTCTCAGCGAAATCACAAACAGATCACCGTACCAACCGGGAAGTCTTGCACTAAAGTATAATCGATATACGGTTTATCACCGTAGCGCTGCAGTCATTACTTAATTCTACTTAATTAATTTTATTTAAGATACTGTGAAACGAGTTACCGACAAAAATTTCAGCATACATATCCACCGAAAATGGCTGACTGAAGAGGTAAATAGAATGTTATGGAATATAGTGTTACACGAGCCTGGAGAACTCAGCCACTTACAAATCGACGATACCAATTGAAGTGCGATATAGAAGTAGATGAAAAATTGTAAAAATTCATCTCGAAGAAACGCATTCATAGTCCGTTGCAGTTGATGTCTTACCGTTAGCTCAGCATCGACTGACCAGAATTCATCCGCGTTAAGGAAGTAATACCTGCTTTGACTCATAGGTGGCAGCAGTCTCACTAACGCGACGATGTTATATTTGCGTGGAACAAGACTACCGGGAATACCTAGTCTATTTCGCTAATTGTAAAAAGTAAATTAAATTCTTTTTAAAAACGTTAACATTATTTACAACAATGAAGTAATTTGGGAAGAGTCTTTTATACAACTCCTAATTTTTTTTTTTTAAGAAAACAAGCGATATTAAGATGCTCGGTCGAGTTTCACGCTAAGTACAGGCAATGGACTGTAGCACGGACTGCCAACATCAGAGATGAGTAGGGAGATGCACAACGCTACGGTTTTAGGCGATATCAAAAACATGGCACTATGTCGTAGCGGCGAGTTTAAATCGTTGCGTTGCACGTCTCCCTACTCATCTCTAGAGGAATGCTACGAAGGTGAACTTTAGGTAAAGAGCATTGTCAGACTCCACTCAAACTGCAACAACTGTTTCTAGCTTCAAGTCCTAGCGGCTAAACTCTCAATCGAGACGCCGTTGGCACTAGTGCCCTCTCGTGTTGCAATCGACAAATTGTTAATCGCGTATATATAACATTTACTGTTTTCTCTTTGGGCCTCAATAATAATGCGAACGTAATTTACAAAATCACTCACCAATATTACACAGATACAAGTTTCTACGTATGGACGTGCTTCTTATGGCTACTTAGAATATTATTTTTTGAACAAACGACTATAATATTACCTAAACATTTATGATAGTGACGTCATAGGGATGTAAAATATTTTTAACGGATAACCTATAAAATATTTTTTAACCAGGTTAACAGTTCTATCTCTTGTGAAAAAAGGCCAGACGCCGTTTTCTCTGAACAATAAATTGTTACAAAAATTGTTATGTCTAGCTATTAACAAATGAGTATAAGACTCGTATGATTGGTGCACTCGCCTGACAGATCGTTTACCAAACTTCACACTCATGTGTTATGCTCATTCGTACTAGATAGATAAAATATTATTTGACACCTTGCGTTTCAATTCGCCGTAACAGTGCTTTAATTTTGTAAAAATATTTCAAGCACAATAATTGTGTCAGAAGGTTATAGCAATTCTGTATTAAAAGGGATTTTAATGCTATTGACCTGTTACGTTTCCTCCACGTGAATCCTGACTAACTACATTACGACGATTCTTAACCTCTTCAGCCATAAACTGTGAATTGAATCTCAACAGCGGAATATGTGAGTGGCATTACAATAAAAAGTTCTGACAATATTTCTAGCACATGCTTCGTATGCTTTGAATAGCTTGCATAGCATACAGAGTCCTCAGGATTTATTGACATTCAAAACCTCACTGTGAGCTCGCTTTAATAATTAGAATATATAAGTACTCGTTGCCCAGCTTATTTATTTGAATCTATTTTTTTATATTATTTTTGGGGACACTGTTGCAGTTAAAATTATATACATATAGTAAGCTGGACACGTGTATTCTTGACATTGACAGTCGATTTTCCTCGAGGCTTATAACTATCAGTTCTGCACCCGCAACTATGCTCGCAGTGGTGGGGAAGCCGTAATTCTAGGAAATACTTCCTCACAGTCACAACAAGACGATTATAACCAAAATGAACTGTACTTAGTAAAGGGAAACTATGGCGAGTAATAACTAGACATCGAGAACAAAAAATGTAATTTATGATGTCAATAGATCAGCACAAATTCATTTATAACATCAATTCTTTCTCAGCAATGATACATGTCACTTTTGTTATGAATCTTTTAGATCTACTCTTGTCACTCAGCGTGAACAGCAGATACCTTTTTCGTACAAAATTTAGCCGGAAGATCACACCGCCACTTCCGGAAAGTCTGTAGTGTATTGGCTAATATATAAAAATAACTCCAATTATCTCTTATCACTCCAAAAATTTTTCCGTTTAAAGTTGTTCCGGTTAAATTAACAAATCGTGAATAACGCAACTAGGTTTTATATTATCAACTTCAATTAGTCAACGAATACTAATTTACTATTTATAAGAAACTCAATCATTTCCCGGTAACGACATCTAAGACGTTATTGAATATTTGCCAAACCACCTTTTGTTAGTATTGTAATGTACATACATGGAATGAATCATTTGAAACGTCATTCAATTCTGATATCCAAGTTCCACCAATTGACGTCGAGTACATAGCAGTGGCGCCAACTCAAGATATTCCCACTATAACCACGTCGTCATTTTGCCGACGCACCATAGTACGAATAGACTCGGACGCGTGAACATCGCCCCGGAGACAGTGAACGAAATATTTTTTACAAGGTTAGTAGTGTAGTTCAATTGTGTAACTAAAGTGAGAGGACTCTTCCCAAGTCAGTTGTACGAATCGTACGAATAACATTTCC
The DNA here is from genome assembly GCA_031763665.1 of Calameuta haemorrhoidalis. Taxonomy (NCBI): domain Eukaryota; kingdom Metazoa; phylum Arthropoda; class Insecta; order Hymenoptera; family Cephidae; genus Calameuta; species Calameuta haemorrhoidalis. The sequence continues at coordinate 16,155 of JARPRH010000709.1, forward strand.
AGACCTCTGATTGGCTGAAACTTCTAAATCAAAAAATATTGTACCAATGAGAAGTCCGGTTTTCCGGGTTTTCCGACTAGTACGATTCGTCTGCCGTGAGAAGGCATATACATACTTATAATACATAAACAAACAAGAAAAAATGGATTCCTTGTACATTTTCGTGAAAAACTATTTGAGCCTATACCAAACGTGGTGCATCGTACTATACACAAGACGCATTCTATAAATAGTACCGTACCGTAGTAACAAAAGCTTGACAGGACTTTTATCGTTGAAGTTAATAATCGAACATTAATTATTATACGAGGATGATGAAATCACGTTGCACATTTAATATTACAATTTGACAATACTCCCTGTAGTATACTACCAATTTTTGAGTACAATGAAAATACGTTTCGTGGAAGCAATTCTGAACAATATGGTGACACCTTGTTCAATGATTTCTATTTTCTTTCTATTGAATATTCATTAATTGGAAGTATATATTATTCGCTAAAAAAATTGAAGGTCAATTGGATGTTCCTCAAAGTAAACAATGGTCATGGGCGTGGCTAGGATGGGATTTCTGTACAGTATGGTATAAAATTCACTAATTTCGTTAGAGCATTTCAGCAGTGTTATTAAGAGCCGTATAGTTTTTAGTTGAGAATGTACGTTGGCTACTATAGACGAGCATGCAAAAGTAATCGAAATATACGTGGCGGTTGAGTCTGGAAACTGCGTAGTAAAATACATAAAACCCATGCGGTTCGAGAAAGTGTTGGACTTTAAAAAACTTTTGCAGTTGCAATGCACATACCTGTGCATGCATGTATCTTTGCATTGTCAAAAATGTTGTTTACTCTTTTCGATAAACATATTGTATATTTTACGTTAATCGTATCTGTGAACAAACTGTATAGCATTTATGTTACCGTTGCAAAGTAAACTTGATAACTTCCATTATCAATACGCCTATGCCACAAAAAGCGTGTAAGCTGGACAATTCTTTTACGTTAAAAGTCGTAGAATCATTTTAATTCTTTTACTGCCAAGCAACGATATATGATTGCAAAAAGTGCCAACGACGACATATCGTTGCCTATACGATGAAGCGTTATTATTCGCATCGTGAGAGAGCTTTGTGCCAAAATAAATTTATAAAACGTTATAAATACTTGAATTCCTCTTTACAAGCCTTATGTGAGATGTTCCATCCTTTTGAATTTTCTAAATATCATTCTTACTTTTTTTAAATATTTTTTCTCAAACCTTATTAAGTTACACGAAATAGGTCCGGTATTCTTTGCTTAGGTACAATTCTTTCGATCGTTACTAAAGGGGTTAAGTCTGAACAATTACTTTGGAAAGTTCTCATATGTACACGTATCAACGTTTTGCACATTCCTGAGATAATTTTAAGTCACCTCTTTAAGTCGTTTGAGCACAGTTAGAACATAATAATTTATCTGATGATATCAGTATTTTTTCCTCTAATTATAGATGGACAAATAAGCATATGTATGTCCCAAATGACATTGTTAACAAAAAGTAAAATGGAAGACGGAAACAACGTAATATGAATTTAAAAATATGTATGCTTAATCCTTTTTGACTGTATATGTATGTATTTATAGTTGACTCAGCTCAGTAATGCATATCCCCAAAAGTCATCTTGGAAATACCTCAGAGATAATTTCTGTGGCACTAGACGTCTAAAAGACGAGTTTTGCGCATAATATACATACACATATGTAGATTACCTGGGAAATATCCACTGAATATTATAATTGCATAATGGAGAAAAAAAATCCCACATCATAATGATGTAGAAATTATGCGTCATACTAAAAGTATGTTGTATAAATCTGACTCGAGTGCGATACGTGATAGAAATGCGCATAACGTAACAAAAAAATCAATGATGTTGCCACGCAAGTGTACGGTACTTGCGTCGAAGCACGGATTAAATGGTCTAGGAAGTTTCTAGGGAATCATCGTTTTTGTATTACCAACCTTTAGTCTAGACACAGTACAGTCTTATAATATTTCATAGAAACAAAGTTTATACCCAACTGCAGCATTGCAATATTATATTATTCATTTCAGTCTAGAATTTCACGTCGAGCAAGACTCTGATATATTATCACATTACCAACCTGATAAATCATATCCTTCTCATTTGATAAAAACGTCATTGCCAATACAGTCATGAGTTTTGAAAAATTCTATGAATAGATATGAGTATCTTGTTTGGGTTATTGTGAAAATGATCGTGAGTTTGATCGATCAGTTAATTCTGCGAAAGTAATACTAAGAAATCATTAACGATATTTGTGTTCGAAATTATTCCTTCAAATAGACGAGTGCATTTCGTAATACCTTCGAAAGTGATTCCTTTAAAACCTATAACAGTATCTATTTAACACTAAATTTTGTCGTTTGCTGCGTTTTCATGAACTCTGATAAAGTTGGGAACTACTGAGCGACATTTTCATATGAAAGACTGTCTGCAAGGTTACATCATCGGTTGGATCGTTCAATAATTGTCAGTCAGGTGCACGAAAAGACTTTTTAAGGGGTTACATGGGTTTCGAAGGTTAAAAAATTTTCAATAATTTTTTTAAATATAATAGAAAAAAGTATCCTCGTGGTGGTCAGGATAACTCATGATAGCTTTATATGCAATTAAAAACCAAATATTTTCTGTTAATAATTAAGTCAGCTATACTCACTTACTAACAGAAAATATTTGGTTTTTTGATTTCAGATAAAGCTATCATGAGTTATCCTGACCACCGCGAGAATACTTTTTTCTAAGGGGTCTCCGAAAACAAGGTCCTAACTGCTGAATTTTTAAAATTTTTTAATGAAAATTTTATAAAATATTGTTTAAATATTGCTCTTTTATATACTTAAAAGTTTGAATAAAATAATTCTTTTATCATATTAAAAAAAAATAGAGAAAATATGTTTTTTTTTAACCTTCAAAATCCACGTAACCCCTTAAGGAAATCTCTAGAAAAAATATGGGAACGATATCCAAACAGTATAGGAAAATGGAAATACTTCGGAATTTTTGGCAATTTGTCTGTACTTTCGAATGGAAATGAATTATGCGCGTATGCAATGTGGTTTGGGAAACGTTCACATGTTATTCTCAACTACCCGAAGAAGGTACTGAAAAACAAAGATGCCTCGCGCGAGGCTAGGCCTGCTCCGGCGCAAGAATTCGGGCGTCCATTGGCGGATGCACGAAAATCTATAGGAATTATCGTCGTATCACTTCAAAGGCATAGTCTTTGCTATTGGAGTCAGAAGTCGTTAGCATAGACAAGAATGTAGACGTGTACAGACTTGCTGTTCTAAACGCTCATGGTACAAAGTTTGATATCTTTACATACACTGAGCTTCATTAATGGTGTCCAGCTTGCGACGCAATGCGGCGAAATAAGAGGCAAGACTGGGCGGCGTCTGCTCACGTATCTTGGTCTTGTATGTGTAACACAGCAGCACTACGGTGCGAGCGAGACGCCAGAGCGTCGCTCTCGGTGCGTCCTTGTTGCGCAGAATAGGTGCAAGCGAGACGACAATACGGTCCCTGAGTCGCAATACGGAGCTTGGCGTGGGTGTAAGACGAGGACAGATAGTACCTGATAAGAAGCGGGAAGGAGCTGCGCGGCTCTCACCAGTGCCAATGAGATAGACTTTTTGATAACCCATCCTCATGACAAAGCGTTAATGTGAGAAAGAGAGATCGCGTGCGACCAAGTGTCATTAATGACGTCCAGCTTGTGGACGCGGTGCGGTGAAGTAAGAGAGGAGAGAGAGTGGGCGGTAACTGTCGTCTTATCTGGATGCGTGCGTGCAACGCAGCGAGCATTATGGTGCGAGCGAGACACGAAAGCGTCCTACGGTGCATCATATGGGACATCTTTTTTTCCTACGCTGTTGCCCAGGCTAGCTAGCGTTAATGCCTCCCCAAGCTCCAGGTGCGACTCAGGGATGATATTGCCATCTCGCTTACACTCGTGCTGTGCGAAAAGGACACCATAGGACGTTTTCGCGTCTCGCTCGCACCATAGCGCTCTCTGCGTTGCACGCACGTATCCAGGTAAGACTACAGTTACCGCCCACTCTCCTCTCTTACCTCACCGCACTGCGTCCACAAACTGGACACCATTAACGACTTTTAATTTCAATACATTTCAGAAAACATTGCCCTAAATTATAAGACACTACTATAGCTCAAATTTAAAGCGGTCATCAAGACGCCGGCTGATATATCTGTCAATTTACATAGAACAGATCACAAAAATATCGAGAGACCAAAGTATTGGCACGATTGGTATTGTCAGTTAATCGCGTATTCCCAGACGCAGAGCGACGACATGATGGAATAGATGTGGGACTACTTACCAGCATAGGGAGACACTAAAATGATACCATCATATTATTCTCTGTGTACAAGTACATTAACGAGGGAGAAACAGGTATCGATGATTTCACTAAGCATTCCCATATGATTTATTTACAGGAATAGCAATTTTTCATTGATTGCCCTTTGTTTGACTTTGGAAATTATAGATTAGGATATGCCGAATCGTGACGTGTATGTACATAAGTATTCGAGTAGATTATTTACGCAGAACTCCTCAAGTTTTTAAATGTACTTTAAAAGACAATTTCCTGTGGCTTACTGTTCTGTACGATAACGATTTAAAAAAATTTTTTAATCTACTCATATTATCTGATAACATGACGTTGTTATAATGAGTTAAATTGTACTGTACAGCATATTGTACGTACGCGTGATCATTCAACCTTAACTTATACCGTAACGCCTCTTTGAAATCCTTGACACACTTTTACAAATATTTGAGGACAAATTAACCGTACTGACTAAGTACCTCAATTGCGCACCTTCCGATATGTTTATCATTACGTACAGTTGTAAGTACGGTCTTACATAAGGTCCTGAAACTTAGCTGAATAGGTCTGGTTGGAGGTTTCACAGGCATGGAGGTTGCTCCTATTTTCTCGAGTTGCCGCTACTCGTCGCTGTAATCGTTGTCTGCGTTGCTAAATTTAACGAAACATAACCGCCATTATTAACAATGATAATGGCATTTTCGGATGACTCGAAATGGTGATCACACGTGTTCAGTACAGTCAATACTTTCTCAATGTCCGCTCGCAATTTCTTTCTTGACAATTTAAAAGAACGAATTAAAAAAGAAAAACAGTACAGACGTCGAAGCATTAATCGTGAGTGATCCTTTATTTCAAATTCTGACAACGGAAAAATATTGATTTATATTTATCGTTATTATCCCTAAAATAATCAAAACATACAGAGTATGAATATTAATACTTACTTCAAGAAAATCGAATCATATTAATTTACTCCTCTCTAAATAAACGTCCAATATTTCGATATATCATATATAAGATGTAAATGACTAGGTTCGTATTTAAACTGGATTTTATATATGATGAAGTAGTTTTTCATATTCTTCCAGGTTTTAAAAATTATAAAAAAAAGGTTTTGAAGCCTGAGACTTGTCCACTCGGCTAAACGTCATTTGCAACGTATTTAGATCGGAAAACATTTATGCTTATCATCCATATGTTTTTCGCACAGATTTGTTGGTACTCTTCTGTGTAATTTTGTCAGGCGAACAACTGCAAGATTATTTATCTCATACTATTGTCTTTGCCGATCATTAAAGAAGTGTCAGAACAATTTTTAAATATACGTTACGTTGGAGATATATTAACAATATATTTTTGTCTGTCCCACCATCACGTGATCACGCATTCAACGATCGCAGCGCACCACACGGCTGCGAGAGTAAGAAATAATGGCTTCGTTATGTGTGACATCCCCCACCACGCCAGTCTCAGAACCTGTATGTAAGACCGTGATTATAAATGTCATTAGCCATTAGGATATAATATATACAGGGTGATACAAAAATATTACATCGATTGAACCGCCCGATATGCCCTATAAGATAAAGACAATAAGCGGACCAACTTTAGTTGATACAAATTTTTTAACATAGATATATACATTTATGATATCCAGATCCAGTACATCCAGTATACTATTATATTTTTGTAAGGCGTATTTGTATGCAACACTTTGTACGTAGTTTAATATGATTCTGCACAGTAATGTTTTAAGAAACAAGATGCACTTTGTACATTGCATATATTGTGCTAAATATGCATGTCAGATAATATTAAGCTTATAAGTAATAATTCTTATCTGTCGGCGTACTAAATCTCCTGGTGATTATGCGGTTCTCACAAATAATAAGACTTCATAGCTATAGCTGAATAATAATTATGCTTTTAGTCGTACTATAAAGAGATGTTACGTCACGGTTTTCCGCGAACGTTCGATATCGATATTATCGTGTTGTATCTGGAAGCATAGATTTTTAATCTGTCACGCTTGATAAGTCAAGTCGTACGCGTAGCAGGGTCGAGGCATTTTACCAAATCTGCAATTACTCAGTTTCAGTTTAAAGCCTGCCAAACAATATGGACAAGCAAGGACCTCCGCCTCCTGGGTTTGTGCCGCCTCCACCATATTCAGGACCACCGCCAACTGCGCCGGGACCAATGGGACAGCCGAGTAAGTTGTTAGCTATTTTTACCCCTGGTAGAATAAGAATTGGCATTATATAGAATTTTTAATGCTTCTACACGACGATCAGTCTGAAACTTATTAGTATAGATTGTCAAATATTTTTTTTTTCTTTCTTGTTCTTATATATTTTGTTTATATGTTCTCAGAAAGCTAACGTAACTCATTTTTAGACATAATTATCATGCATAATCCGGCTTTGGGGCCAGAAACACAGCTTATGACCTGTCCACACTGTCACACCAATATATCTACAAGAGTTGTACAGGAATCAAGTACAAAGACGCATCTCTTCGCTCTACTGCTATGTTTAATGGGGTAAGTTAATTATTAACCCTTTGGGTACACGTTTATTTGAAATTTTTTTTTGCATTTGGAGCATATTTAATTTTGTGGGCAATTAAGAATAGTAACTTTTATGTAAGAATTAATTTCGTATTATTCATTTTATATACTTCTACATAATATTGAGATAACTTTAGGCAGTTAGTATTACAAAATATTTTAAACGTCATGTGCGTCTTTGCCCAAACAAATACATGACGTACTAATACGTCAAATATAGTCAAAGGGTTAAAAATTGTCGTGTAAATGAAAAATCTTAAATATATCCTATCGTAATTATGAAAAATACAATTTAAACTTTTCATTTTCAGATGCTGGCCATGTGCTCCTTGCCCTTATTGTATGGACTCTTGCCTTGCAACAAAGCACTATTGTCCAGCCTGTAATGCATTTCTGGGTCAGTACGACAATTAAGGATTCCAAATAGTTATTTTCCTCGACCGAAGATACCAAGAAGATACACTTTTCCGGCTAGTCATCTGGAACATTAACAGTCGCTGTTAGACGCAAATGTTGCCATGAGCCATTAAAGATAATTTATCTTCCATGTACAATTTCAAGATCAAAACAATCCTCGATCTACGTATTAGGGTTTCGTATTCCTTTATAAGCATATATTTCATATTTTTTAAAAATATAATCGTCTGGCACCAACAACATGTGATTATATCGCAGCTATAAGAAAATCTAAAAAAATACCAGTGTAACAAATGATATCTTCGATCTATTTTGACGAGGAACAAGTTTCTTCAATATTCATTACTTTGACTGAGTTTATAAGCTTATTCAACTATAATGGTTATGTCCAAGAGTCTTTACTAAAGATAGGATTTGTTATGTAGAAAAAAAAGTGCTTTTTCCAAATCCTATACATTGAATTTAAGAATGATATATACGTTATATACAATGATACAGAGATATAAAGAAGAATATTAGTTTGACAGAACGCTTTTGATGTTCGTTTTAATAAAGATCAATAAGACACTTTCGCTATTTACGAATCTGCGTTGAATTAGAAATGAAAATACACGTTCTAAGCAGCAAGTTTTTGGTTCCACGTTATTTACATCGTGGAATCGATTTAGCTTTATCTTAAACACAGAAGTCCTCATATGTATGCCCACCTTGTGATGGTATTTTGTATTACATATTTTTATGCGTAATAAAAGTTATATGATGTACACGTTGAGAATCCAACGTGTTAATTTTATGTGAGTTCCTTTATTAAAGAAAAATAAGAAACAAACAATTGCACGAATGTTGATTTATTATCTCTTTCGTAGTTCTTATATACAGTCACCACCAGTATATGAAATGGCAGTATACATTGCCAAAGTGGCA
>JARPRH010000709.1:37990-51544 GCA_031763665.1 Calameuta haemorrhoidalis
ATGGCTGCGGCGCGGCGAAGAGAGGACGGGCAACGCGCGGCGCGACCATCTCAGAATCGCGAACGTCTTGACTAACGATATTTTTTCTGACCTTAGGCTTGTTATCTGAAGGCGATCGAGACGCGGCCTGACTTTGCCGTCGCTTGGAGTAATCTTGGTTGCGTTTTCAACGCTCAGGGTGAGATATGGCTTGCCATTCATCATTTCGAAAAGGCTGTGGCTTTGGATCCCAATTTCCTGGACGCCTACATCAACCTTGGTAACGTCCTGAAGGAAGCCCGTATCTTTGACCGGTATGTGTACAGACCACTTTCCCATTAATAATTTTTAAATTTGCAATACGAAAAGTCTATGCGCCTCTAGGATTTTTCAAATATACACAGTAGAGTCTTTTCTACTCTCTATTGTATACGCGTCAGTATTATTTGCATAGTTTAAAACTATCCAAAATTTGAATTTCAAATTCTTGTAGATTTTATATTCAATAAGATTTTACCCTTTACGAATTCCGACTGATCTGAGGCTCTTTCAATAGCATATTTATGATATGCACGAGATATAGCTGTCTGCATATACTTTACCTGCATTGTGCTTCTTTTTACTCGGCATCCAGCAGTGCATCCACTCTTCCTAAGATGATGGTCCACGACCAACATAAACGTGAACTCTTTGATCTCGTGCTGAATAAGTACTGCAAAGAAAATCTAAAGAACTTGATGAAAAGCTCGTACGAGCGAAGCTAAGGCGTGTTTTTTTTTGAAACTCAATTTATAAAAAAAAGTTGGATGTTCGAAACCAAACCGTAAAACTAGGGCGAAAGTTAATTACGGCTTTGAACTGAACATCCGCTCTAATCAGCATTAGTGCAAAGTACATTAGTGTGTGTATCGGTGCTCTGATTGTGAGAGAAAAAAAAATAGCAGGATTCGAGCCAAACGACAGGGAACACTTTTGGGTTATCTCGTCGCTTAACTTATTATCGACTATGGTTAGGTGTAGTGTGAAAATAGGTCAAGAGTTGACGCACCCTTTGTTCCCAACGAAAAAGTCTCATTTATTTTCACGCCGCTGAATCGGATTGGCTTGGTTCTTCACGTTTTCGTTCTCCATTCCTACCGAACGTATCTGCCCTCCGCTGCAGAGAAGAAGACACTAATATTCCTATAACGCGTGTTTGGTTAGCGAACAGAAGAAAGTCGAAGAGGGGAAGTTCAGCAAAGTGCAAAGTAACCTAAGAATCTATACGACTTTGCTCTTTTTTTTTCTTCTCTTTCATACCTTATATCTCCAATTTACTTTGGATCCTTTCTTTTCTTTCTAAAACTACGAAACTCATTTAAAGCATTCGCTCCAAACTTGTATCTGCTACTAGCTACGAGCATTTCGAGCGTACCGAGTTTCTTCATTTAATATTCTGCAATGTATTATGGGAACGATGTTAAGCGTACGGCTTTTTTTAAAGTTACTTTTAAGTTTGACTTTTTACATTCATGTACGTCGTAAGTTAGCCCTATTTTGACAGAACAGTCACATGTATAAATCTTTTCGAGCGGTTATATCGATACTTAAAATTTTTTTTTACATAATTATATAAAAAGGATGAAGTAGTTCATTAAGCACTCTGTTGGAGAATCTAATTGCAGCTTTACCAGTCAATACAGCAGCATGGTCGAAAGGCTTTCAATTAGTGCACTGACAAACGGAACTTTATTAGTTTCCTTTCATTAGTGCGAAGAAGATACAACGCTCACGCTAATGAGAACAATTTGTCGAGGGGATATTGAAGTATTGAAATCTTCTTTTTTAAGAGAAAATAATTTGTTAAATGACTTCAAAAGACTGCCAGACAAATGGCCAATGAGCACTCGATGGAGAGTGACTATTGATGCGCAATTACATCCTTCCTCTCGATCCATCGTATCCCTTTAATTCTTCCATTTATTCGATTCCATTGAATTGGCGTTGACGACATTCTTTGATATATTCATTGAGTGGTTTACCAATTAATCCGTGTCCCAGTGAGTGATTGCGATGCCATTCGGTACGATATTGCTGAGAATGTCAATTGGATTCCGTAAATAACTGAAACGGCGTCGTTCCTTCTCCCGTGTTCCACGAGGATGCTTTAGCGGAGACGTGGGGGGATCATATAAAAAAAAAAAGTCCAGGATGTTCTATCAGGAAAATGAAACGCATACTGATCGTGGCTCCACGGCAAAACGCGTATTTTTCTTTTCACGGTTATTCGTCAGGATTTTATTCATGAAAACATTCTGAGTAGTCTAGTAGGACGAGAAAAAGGTTATTTAAATTTAGAATCAATAACTGCCTCGTCTAAAGACAATTTTTCTCAATAATCATTGAATAACTTTTTTAAGGAAACTTGAGATTCTATACGTATCATTGCCAGGCGGAAAGTCCTTTATGTTCTGCCAAGTGTCTCTACTAAAAATCCATCAGTCATGTACACTCCAGGCGCCGTTCATGAGGTCTGACTTGAGGTTACGAAGAAAAATTTGGTAGAGGAATAACTCTGTGAAGGAAGTCAGAGCTCGAGCCAAGTATTAAGATTTTGACAAACTACGTGAGCGAGGAGAAAATATGGAAGAACAATTCTCGTGAGGTAGAAATTCAGCAGTCTCGCTCGGCCACTTACTTCGATAATGATTTATTATATTTCATTAGTATTGGACCGGTGCTGGTATAGATTCGATGCCGTTATTCTTCGCGTATAGCTAATACAACCATAGATCTGATACGAAGATCTATATCGTCGGTAATGAAGGATTTCTTTTCTTTTTCAAACATCTCCGTGGAAAATTTTCCGGCAAACAAAATCATTTCTCTCTGGCTTTATTGGGAACGAGGAGAAGCCTTCTGAATGGTGTCTGCTTTTATTCTCTATCAATTGGTAGCCAATAAACTACGTACAGGCTGACGTTCTCCCACCCACGAATATTTGTTTTACGATTTACGAGTTTCTCGGGGTTCTAGAATTTTATATTTTACGTGCTTTCGCTTTGGCCTTTTACGGGTGACGGGAATAACGCTAAATAAGCTCGAGATCACTAGTTACCCTTATATCGTATATTTTTATAATGATAGTTTACGTTAATAATTGTTAGGTAGAAGCATAGTAATAATGTTACGATTATTTCGCACGTTGATCTTCCATCTGCAGAAATTATTTTATATGCGTGACGCATTGCGGGCTGTAATTGGAGGGTCGATTAAAGGGAAAAATCCTTACGAAGTTTTCTACCCGAAGAATTCGAGCTGTGCCCGACGAGGGTTATTTTTGTAAATTTTCGAAGTTCAGAAACTCTTCGTGCAATTTTCATAGTAAATACAGCTGTGGTGTATTCTCTGGGACATGTATACAATCCATCAAAGTGACGCAAACATGTTTGTTATTATTTTGTAATTTCGCAAAACACAGGAGAATGTAGATGAAAATGAATTTATCATAAGTTCATAACAGAAGGAAAAGTAGCCTTGGTACTTAGATCGATTTTCTGAAAAAATTCCATAAGTGCTAAATGAGTTTTATAGCGGATGCGAAAAGCAGTCGTAGCGGTATTCGTCGGTAATGATATTTCAGAATATCGATTATCAATTAAAGACTGAAATCGCTTTATCGGATCACGTGTCTGTGTGATTTGCGACCAGTAAATTGCGAATCTTTGATTCACAGGAGAAATTCATTATTCCGTTGGAGCGGTTTAAAAGTTGCGTTCTCAGCTCTTTAATTTTAATCTGTACTTATTGTGAGGTATCTAGGGAAAATGATATTCCCTAGGAAACTCCGATAAATGAGTATATCTACATATATATGTATACTGTGAATGTGTCGCGTAATTGTCACACTCCCTACGTAATATAACTTTGGTCTGCCACATCATAGATATCGTCACAGATACCACGTTTACAATATGAAAAACCAGTTTGCGAAATTATCTTCTAGCTCTTCGTCTCCTGACCGGCGGGAATTGGCCGAAGGTTTTCACGGCCTGTCCATTGATTTGCGCTATAGTAACTATAGCGAAGTCGCTAATTGCGAACTCTTGCAACCTTTACTTCTTGGTCAGTTCTGCCAATCGTACTTTTCACTGGTAATTTTTTCTAACTTTGCTCTACTTTCTTTATACACTGTGTGTTCATGTATGGAACGAATGGTGCAGCTATATTCAAGACTTTTACGGTATCGTGCCTGTTGACCTAGAAATTTTTAGCGATTTATTTTGAACTATATTTTTGACTAAAATTTCGTTCTTTCGTCCATCTAAATTTTTGCATTGTTTCCTATGAAATGGTAATGCGAGGATTTGTGGGAATAGTGAGAAAAAGTTCATCGGATACGGTTGGACATGAATTTGCTCTCTGATTCGAGTAATTCAGAATTTTTATACTCACACTTTAATGATCATTTTTCTCATTCACCTTATTTCCAAAATCGTTATATAGAGAGGAAACAGCGTAATGAAATTCTAAGGGCACATAATTTGCACATCGGTGAACATGATAGTTTCCATTATCACAGACATAGTCTGTCGATTTTCCTGACCGTTTCACGACAATTTCGTATGGCATTGTACTGTCCAATCGTACACTTGCGTAAATTCAATATGTCCAAAGTTCATATCATGCGTCCTTTATACGAATCCACGAAGCCATTTCGCAACACATTACGCAAAGTGATCACGAAGTGTACAAGTGATAAATCTGTATGTACAGTTTCTAGTCCTTACTGCTTCTGCTGCTCGATGAAATATGTATAACCAGGACGAACTACCCGTGCGAATTTTCAAAACCAGGGACGTGGAAACTACCGATTTGTAATGCACGGGATATTCCCAAGCAGAATTACCATTATTACATCACTATGATAATCACAACATTTATCATCTTCTAGTTTTCAAGAAAACAACCTGGATCGTTAATGCAGCTTCCAACTAGAGCATTTTTATCTCGAATGACCCAACCTTTCAACAATTTTTCGAATTTTTATTCACATCAGCCGAGCTTTTACTCCATTGGACAAAAATTGTAAGCGTTCCGTTTGATGGATAGATCTCATCCAAATCAATGTTTCGTTAGAGAACAACAGGCCGATCGTTAAATCTCATTTTTCTTCAGGTTTATTGCCATTTCTCTACCACTCCCATAACTCACACCTTTTACTTCGTCACGTTATCTTTCGCGCCCATGCTCCTGATACATTCTAACTACAAGTAAACGCCCTCAGCTTAGTCTCCATTTACTGTGCATTCATTTAATAGTCACGGCATGATATTAGAAACGGGTTTTGTTTCTCTTTTCTAAAAGTGTGTTTCCTGCGTAACTAATGAGGGTTAAAGCGTTTCAGCTGCAACATGTGAATCGCTTTAGTCGCTTTTGCCTTTCCCTTGTATATTTTTTTTCTAGCCGAACTGAAGAATTTCACGATTTTTCGCAACGTATTTTCTCTGTTGAGGATTTAATAACACATATTCAATCACGTGGAAGAGAAGCGCGTTATCGGAATTTATATCTGGGTGCTTGAATAACGAGTACATGGATTATGAACATATATGTATACATATCTGGGAGCTAAAATGTTGGGGTAAACCATGTACTCAGCCTTCTGGATTGCCAGTGGGAGGGATAGAATCACACAAGAATCCATGTAATAGAACATTGTTTTCTCTCAACCCTCCGCAACTTCTCGACGGTGAATATCATTTCTCATTCAATCCCTCAAGGCCCGTGTTTCTGTGACTTTTATTATTAATAATTTGACAGGTTGGAAGGATGTTTCAAGGTATCTACATATTTGATCGATTGATCGATTTTACGAGCTTCTTCGTCTCCCGTCTTCGTTGACTGCTGCGCGCTTTTATTTTTATCTATGATTAAATTTTAGCTTTGCTTGTTTATGAGTTCCATGCGCATACACATTAATCCTTAACTACAGAGGTCTCACCTTAGAAACATACTTTGCAAGACGATATCCGTGAGACCTCAATCTGTGGCTGAATCGTAAGGCCATTTCAACGAATATAATAGCTCAAAAGTAGACTTTCACCTCGCACTCCTCGTAGTTTAAACAAATTAAATGACCAAGTATCAAGTAATAATTATCTAGTAGGTTTCTTTATTTCGTTGAAAATTTACGCAGAGTCAAATTCGGCAGAAGGGCTAAACATAAAATTGGTGAGGTCCTTGAAGACCGCACGTGTGTAGTTAAGGGTTAAACGAGGCGCCTAAACGTGTCTCGCAATTCTGATTCCTCGTTCTACCCGTCAGTATATTTTTTCACCCTCACAAATCGACCAGAGAGGTAAACAACTTCCTGAAGCACCTTTACGTCACCCGAAAATACGTTCGCTCTTGCACAAAAGGCCAAAATGAAATCCACGGGATTTACGTATCTTATAACACAGAGAACAGAGTACAAAAGCAAATAGTCTAATATTGCATGCATAAATAAGGAGAGCGCAGACTAGTGTTCTTTACAGCAGGGTAAATATATTACATCCATAGTGGTTCAGTGTGTAGAGTGTTAGCCAAGTGTCAGCGTGTCGACTTATGAAACCAAAGATTGTAGGTTCGAGTCCCGGTTATGTCATATGAAATTTGTGAGGTTTTTTCAAATTTAAATTCAAGCACAGTTTGATCGACCACTGTTTGGTGTTGAACTATAGACAGGGGCCTTAAAATCTGTGCGAAATTAAATAAGTGACTTTAGTTATTTCATCGATGGCTCAAAAATTGATGGTCTCGATGAGAGTAAGAAGTCATACAATTGAAGTGTATCTGTTTTCATTCTGTTTTGGGAAGTCTTTTACTTTTTGTGACTCAAGGGATACCTCTCGATATGTCGATTTAGGGGGAAAACTCGAAAGTAGGTTAATAGCTATGAGATATTTAAGTCCCTTATCGGCATGAAAATGGAATCTGAGTATAGGTAAAACGAATTTACATGTCGCTTGTTCCCGAAAGGGGACTTCCCTGAGATCCTTAAAGATTCTCTTAAGGCTCTGATAAATTATTAGCCTCTATTCGTTTCGTCGACGTGAAATTATTGTTTGTGAAATGGCGGATGAATCTGGATGCCCATCTATTTTTTTCACTGAATTAAAAGAGTCAGACAAAAAAAAGTTCGCTTCAGGCTGAGAGGCGTTGAAATCCTGAGCACTTTCTTTGTATGCCTTTTTGTTTCGACGACTGATGGTCGGCCTACACCCTGTTTAACAAATCACGAAACTCGCGACCAGGTATCTATGCTTTCGGGGTGAGCTGACGAGGGTTCTTTTGGCCCAGAGTTATTTTCAGCCGGGCAACACGGAAGGCAGTTTACTCAGTTTGACAGTCCTGGTACAGCGTGTTCAGTTAACATCAATGTCAGCATGACCCTGAACTTAGCTACGAAGATTTCGAGCCACGCAATAAGGGATGGGGACGCGTTAACAATCTACGAAATAGCTCGCCAACCTTTACAATTAACACTAAACGTACAATCGACGAGTCATTTAACCCTTTTAAAGTCAATAATACGTTTATTATTTAGTATACGACCTTTAAATCGTGTTCTTATGGTTTTTGTTTTAATGTCATGTCAACCTTGTACTCGGTACATTCTCAATCAAAAGTCAACTGGGATTAGAATATCGTGAACTTTCAATGTAGCTAATTCGATTCGTGGCTTTATACCAAAAGAGTCATTCGATCCTCCTGCACCGTTTCCCAAATCATATTTGAATTGACCATTTAATCAGGCGAATAGTATGATATATAAAGGGTGTCCCTTGTGCGCGAACAATAGTTACCTGCATCTCCGTAGGAGAATTTAACTCAATCTCGTACTTGTCTATTGCACAGTATGCTTATGCTTATAATTTCGAATCAATTATTTACTTTGATAACTAATATACCGCGCTTCGAAATTTCCTATGTACTCTTAATGGACCACAGGCTGACTATAATTTAGAATTAAGTTTTCGTACTATAAGGACTCGTATCTCCTATCACGGTCTGCTGCACCCTCGATGTCCCAGTTACCCGAAACTTCCTTATAGTAATGCGAAAAAGTATAATGGATGGAAATAGACCAAAAAAATGAATAATGGCACGAATAGGCTGTCTTTTTTCATTTATAGTATTTCTCTCAAATTCCTCGCAGAAAACGCGTGGGACGTCGACTATGGTTACGTCGTATGAATTCAGTGGGCGCCGTCATCCATCCTCCTCGTTTCATCAAAGTATGCGAATGGGCGTTGGAATCGGGCCGAGTGTATGTACAGCTACAAAAGCTTAGGACTCGTATTTATGGTCACGTACCTGGGGAGACGAGCATATCTCGAGAGAACGAAAATAAATTAGCTACCATGTTACGTACGTTCCTTCGTTGCAGCCTTGATTAAACTTTTTCTTTTTTTAATATCTAATCTTACATAAATTTATTATAATTTTTTTTGTTAATATAATTTTAGCAAAAGCATATATAGTCATTCGGAAGATTCACTTAAACGAACAGTCCTATTTCATGTTCAATGAAACGAGGAAGATTAAATGGTTTGGTTTTATGAGGATTTTACGAAAATGATTATACGCTTTTTTCTTAACGATCCGAGTGAAATGTCTGTACCTCAGTTATATATTATATTACTATACGTATATATGACCGAATGGAGGCATATCAAACGATCCGAATTTATTGCGGGCTTTTTTGAAAGTTAAACGAAAGGGGAATTTTTTTTATGAGATCCACTATCTTTGCTCCCTTATTTTTTCACAGTCAGTGCGCACAGGGCGAGTTAGCGACGCCATTTTTTAGGTCGAAAAGTAACTCTTCCGCCTGTTTACGTGCTGGCGAGAGGAAAAAATTACAATGAAAATTGATGGCTTCGACGGGATTACGTCGTAGGACAAACAGAAGTATCAACCAAGAAAAAGAAAGTATAGAGACGTCGAAAGATAGTCTTTATAGAACTTTCTGAAAACCTTGTTTTTTAAACTTTTTTTTAAAGTGCATTTACTTTACACATCTTTCCTCGTCGATTCCTTGCAAAGTACTCTCGTGATGTTCCCTTTGATGGTCTTCCGGATATTCTCTCATCTCTATATCTTTTATCCAACTTGAAAAGAAGCTAATATTTCTCTTATCCGAATAGCATTTTCTAAGATCGCGTTAATTCGGAGCTACATTCAATATGTATATTGAATCGACTTATTTCGATACTCTCCAATTTCCCCAGGGATTATGCGTACGTAAAATGAATCCAATCATCGATAAAATTGACGATCGATTGAAAATTTATATGTACAAACGCCGCAAATGCAATGTACCGCAAAACATTAGCATTAAGTACGTTACACGTTATTTGCTTTTGCAAAAGCCCCTTCGATATATCTTATCATTATATGTTTACATAGGAGAACAATTTTTTGTCCCAAAACTAAAAGTATCTAGAGATAAGGAGTAACGTGTCTCAGACGTTATAAATTTTGGCGTATTCCTCGCTGTATCGTCTCAGCCATCTTTTCTCTACGTGAACAATCCTGATAAGCACGCAAAGCACGAAAATCCCGTCAGAGATTTACGCAGCGACAGCTCGCAAGAAATTGTTTAATATTTCGAAAGCAATGCGATATTTCGCTCGACATCGCGGGGCGACTGTCGAAGAACGATAAAGCGAAATATTGCAAAGAATACAGAAGCCCGCGAACATAAAAAGGCAGAAGGTCACACCGCTACAGAGCCGTGTGCGCACGTTGATTCCATGGCAATTTTATTGAGCGTAAGCTCAGAATTCTATATCACGCAATATCGCGCTGCGTGTAAAATAATTGACGGAGTCAGCAGCTTGATAGGTTATAAATCAAATATTTCGTATCGCTTTTACCGATTAACAAGGTACTGCCTAAGTGCTCTGATTAGTTTTCGCAATTTCCCCCAAACAGTTAGAGACCTTCGAAATCTCGAATATTAACCTTGTTCATCCTTGAACAAATCCTTAACCCGGGATTAGGCATGTGGGACGTCTGGAATTCCTTAGCTCCAAAGCCTTTCAAATGGAGAACAAAATTGCAAGCCCAGGGAATGGTTAAAGACAGGGTAGATACTCGCACTACGTTTCACTTATATGACTCGTGTAACTTGACAGAATTTCGCAACTACTATGGAACAAGAGCTTTCGGAATTTCAGGAAAATATATTGCGTTGGAGCTAGAACTCATCTCTATGCATCTCGTGTAACCTTTAATGGGAAGGATACGTACGTGCCTCTATCGTTTTCATACTCTGTGGAACCTGGAAATCGACATTTTTACTGTCCCCTATGTTCTTTAATGTATCAGGATTCTCATCGTTTGCTAACTCTTTACCAGCTTTATTCTTTAACTGGTATTCTTTATAGCATACTTCATCTTTTTTTTCCCCTATAAAATCGCAAACCTCGTAGTCATCATTGCTCTTTCAGTGCTAGGAACTTTCTTTTCCAGGTTATATCGCAAGGAAGTAGTTTTATGTTTCATTGAACGGCTGATAAGAAAAAGGAAGAAAATCATTAATAGCTGCCAAAGCCTATCGAAAGGACGATCTTACTGCGACGTGTAGTAGTGTGCATAGGTTTGTTTGCTACGTTTGAGATACGACGATGGTTATTGATTTAACTGATGATGAAGGTTGCATGAGATGCTGCAATCCTTGAGATATTTGTACTTGCGACGAGACGAGAGTACAAAAAGTTATTGAAGGGGAATATTTTTCGATAAATCTTTTTTTATTGCCGCGTGAATGATTTTCATCAGGGTCAGTCTAGTGGTTTCGAAAGAGGGTCTTGAAGCGGAGAAAATATTAGGTTCGTAACTGTTAAATCTTTCTAGTAGGGTTCTAGGAAGCGCATGAGCAACCTTGTAAACTCCGAATAGCCCGCTTAAAGCACTTCGATCGATATTAGCCGAATTTTGTAAGCTCCCATTACATCCTATTCTAGTCTAGAATTATCCCACTCCAGCAGTGTATCAATTGACAGCCACGGTGTCTACTTACCTAAAATTCCCATAAAGTTCAGCCTACAGAGAAATTGTATCCTAAAGCATCTCATACTTCGATGAATCCGTAACCCAGATGTCAGTCACCAGACCGAATCACAAAGTCTATAATTTTCTCTGGAAGGATCCTTCACGTACCGATGTGAACGTAGCATCGATGCAATACGCGTCTAATGCAATTCTACGTGACCCGGTTGGTCCTCGTGGAGGACTTATCGGCTGGGACCACATAGAAATCACCTAGCAACGCAAAAGCACCGTCGTCCCGACGTCTACTTTAGTCCTCGACGACGCCTTTTCAACGGAGACCATCCCAGACGGTAGCGTTTTGTCGCGTCGGCGTCGACGACCAACGTAGAAGCCGGAGGATGCCGCTGCTGATGATGGTGGCGGCAGTGGCGTCGACTGTACCCGTCGGGGTTGGTGGTGGTGGTGGATGAGGACGCCGTCGTGGTCGCCAACCCTCACTGCCGCTCCCGACGGCCAGCAAACCAGTAGTTTAGCTCGTAGTCTCCGCAATACGCCGTCTACTTCATCTTTCCATGGAACGCTCATTTTTCTGATCGCCAATCTATCCCAAACTGTACGCACTTCAGTCCAGTCGTTTTATTAATTACGCTTGTTTATTTATTTTTTTTTTTATAAGGTTACAACAAAGACGTACACAGTACGTACTGTATACTGGATGACGTCGACGATCTCACCTACGAGTATTTAAACAATGATGACGGTGCATTTTTTTTTCGCTTTTCTCATCAGGCTGAAACGTAATATTTAATGGTTGGGTGGTTTTTTTTCTTCTTTTTTTTATTTATTTATTCAGTGCGATAAAACGACCCTTGTCGTCGTTGACGATTCTCGACGTTTCGCGCCGTTATAACAGTTGTGATGTCTGTCATACAAGTTTATCGTATTACTCATATCTTAGCACGTTTTCACGTGCTTTCCGGCAGCCTTTGACGAACTCGGGTCGCTACGTGAATGGCTACGACGCGACGTGTGCCTGGTTCTTAATGGACGACGTGTTTTACGATCAGTGACAGGTGCTAATTTCTTGTGCTCTGAGTATCACGAATTCTAAGTTTCGAGGACGACGCGCTTGTTTTTTCAAACTTAATGCTATTTTCTACTTGCGTGTACGACTCTAATCGGGGATTTGTTACTCGTAATTATCTCATTCAAATATTTATCTCATTGATCCTTTTATCATTTTGTCTCTTCAATATTGTAGAAATTTTATAAAACGAAGGAAAAATTCGTAATATCAGTAATATACGAATTACATAGATTACATATTTTAATGTTGCTGGAACGTATTTTGATTTTTTTTTAAATCTGTATTACGAAAAATTGTTAAATTTTCGAGTGATAGCGTAAATTTTATTACACAATTTGCTGCATCCGTGAATTGTGAATTCACATGACCTTCACGGTGCATAGGAACTTTTGATTTACTAGAATTCTTGAAAATCCTATTTCGCAAATCAAACTTCTCGTCCTATTCTTTATTGATAGAATATATTGCATAGAAGCAAACAATCTCGAGAAATTTTTTTCTCTTCTTGTTTATCATAACAATATAAAATTCTATCATCATACCATAGTCAATTTATTATTCATCCCAAGGGTGCGTCAAGCGTATTTTAAAAGAAGAGAAAAATATTAGCTTTCTGCATCGCGCATAAGATAGTAGGTTCAATCTAAAAAGAAATTTCGTCCGCGATAAAGGTAGAAACAAATGGGAAAAATCTGTCAGGCTTCTTGAATTCCCAGAGGGTTTCATAGCCCAACACGTCAATATTGGAACTTCATTTTCTGGCATCCATTCATCCTAACCCATTTTCAATTGACATCTTCCTTTAAGCTTTCACGTCGATACCCATGATATTAATCACCTCAATTACATCATTATTACATAATTGACCATTTTTATATAAACGTATCCCCAGGAACCATTCTCGTATATCTAACGAGTAAATTTAATCGGCACGATCCTAAACGAGTTGAAGTATCCCGGTGCGCCGTCATTACGAAAGTGTTAACAGTGTCATCAAAAGTTCGTTCCCGACGGGACCGACGAAATAATTACATTAATCAAAGAGCCTCGACTTTGAAGTAAAAAGTTAAAATTTTCAAACTTTTCGCTCTACCGTCGTGTTCCATTCATTTGGAGCAAAGAAGGTGTGACTCTCGGATTAAAATAATTTCGCGTCCTATCGACGAAAAAAAAAAATGACAAGACTGATGAAGTGCACTACTGAGGAAAAACAAATGTGACAAATATCCGTGCCTAGCGGAATAAACGTTAATTGACTTGCTGTACAAGTGCCGGGAAGCGATTAGCTTCGAAGAAAGAAATTAGATCGTGACGCCTCGTGGGAAATAGATAATAATACCTGTAATAGAGTATACGAAGCCCTTCGTGATTTTATCCAAGAGACTGACCGGTATATACACGTTATATACATATACGTAAATATATACACGTATGTATTTGAATTTGCGCAAGCTCAAAGTAGA
>JARPRH010000709.1:75997-87635 GCA_031763665.1 Calameuta haemorrhoidalis
TTGGAATGTAGGCCAGCAGTAGGCACACACGGGACATGTATTATGTACATGGCCGACTTTGTAAGGGCATTGTTTGTGTCAATATGAGTTATATATATGCATAGTAGTATAGCATACAAGTAGTAAAGGTCGCATTATTACGTGCGAATTCGTTTTGAAATTATGAACTTTTAACTATAATTAGTTAAATGTATCTGCTCTGACAGTAATTCGAATATTCGATTTCTGGTCGGTCTCATAATTTTATGACATTCACGTCGCCTGGATGGTTGAAAGGAATGGCGTTTGAATAAACTTAAGGATGACCTTGGTAGAAAAAAAATTGTCCCAATACTTCATCGACACGGTGTCTCCTGGGTAATTTTGTAACTGACAGTTGGCTACCATGTGTATGTACGTTACAGGCTATGCTCTATCTATATGTAGAGAGAGGATTTTCAATAGCGAGTCTATCGCACGCGAAGCACTCTGTATAAACGTCGGGTAGATATCTGAGTCTTATCTCTTGCAAAGTCTCTTACGGGGACACTGGATTACGCAATGAATTCTTTAGCGCCTTGAAATCATTCCGTAGCAGTTACAAGACGATAGCGAAATACGATAAATTTAATTCCATGAGTTCTTCAATTATAAAAGGCGTAAGAAATCATTTTTGAGAAGATGCAACTGGAATGAAAATAAAAATTTTTTCGACATTGACCAAGCTTTATACTTTTTTTTTTCAAGCTTACACGTTACTTTTTCTCACTCGCGTTACAACCAGGAAAAATGTTCCTAGAATTATGACTGCTTGAAAAATAAACGAAAAATTTCTCTACGCCCTCGCAATCTCATGCGACAGCTGCCGAGACCTTCGGTTGTCCCCAGCAAGGAATACACGGAGTGTGCAGAAAGTTTTGCTAATACCGCGACTACGACGATAAGTAAAATAAAAAGGGGAACACGACACACAGTTCAGGAGAAGATAGCGAGAAAGTCTTCAATAAGAGGTAGACGAGACTTTGAAGTATCTCGAGAGCGTGTCGCAGCCTTATCGCGTATACCGAAATGCAAAGTCGACTCATTCGTAAAGAAAAAAGTGCGACGGAAGTGAAAACAGAGAAGCTAACGTAATCTTGTTGCGCGTATGTGGTTTTATAAGCCAAAGAAATTTTTAACCTAATTTATTTTTACACGCACGTATACCGTACATGCCAATTCCAATAACGTATATTACCTCGTGTACTATAATTTCTTATGCGCTTGCGATTTGTTCTGGTGCATTATAGATACAATGAATAGACAGATAAAAAGATAAGTAAGTGGGTACGGATAAAGATTGATAATTAGATAACAGGTAATCTACTAAAGTCAATCCCATCGGTAATAGCCGATGGCGTTTAATCACCTGACCGCAGTTCATTTTGTTAAAGCAGTTCGAAAGGTCTCAGACCAAATAATAGCATATTCCGGTAGCCTTATGTATACGTATATTTGTCATCTGCACGGCATTGTGTAAAACGTTATGGAAACTGATTACGAAACAATAGTACGAACAGCTGTAACTACGTCCGATGGTTTTATACAGGGCAAATATGTATTTCAGTGCGTACGTTATACTCGGACTCATTGAAATACAGAAGCGTATTGAAATTCAAAATATAGCTCTGCTACTACTGCGGTAGTCCTTTGAAAATACGGAAACACATATATCCATGGTATCCTAGGTCCATTGCATTAAAGAAAAATGTATTCACTACAAACAGAATACTCATGCCTTATATATGATATGTATAGGAAGCTACATCGATTTTACGTAATGCACGGTGCACTGTGTATTTACTAGAAATTTCATGAATGCACCGTGTAAACTTTCCTAATTGTAAGTAAAGTCCTAGTAGGATAGAATTCCTAAAAGGGGTTGGTATTTAAAAAAAAAATATCTACAAATTAGGCGGAAATCGATTATTCGCAAATTTTTAGCAAATGGTTAGAAAGTAAAGGGAAGAGATAAAACGTGAAAACTAAAAGATTTCCTGAAAATGCCTCACCGACATTTATACGTAAATGCACGCATCGCGCTGGACTTTCTATTCGCTTAAGCTTATAGCATCAGGGTAATTTCCAGAAATGCAATTTCTGTAATGGACTCGCACAGCAGGTCTGGGTGGGTCTTAGTATGCAGCGTATGTACCTAACGTGGATACACGTACCTAGACGGCCGTTTGCTCTCTATATGGAATGGGATATAGTATATAAATATATATATACATGTATATATCCGGCCAGTAAATATATGTATATTCATATCAGTATGTATACAGTACCGTACGATACGACGTATAAGTGAACTTATATATATATATATACACACATACACCTATTGTAAAACCAAGCTACAGTCGAATTCAACCTAAGGACCGATTACGTTGCGGAACGTAAGTAAAATCCAAAGAGCGCCTGTGCAGTGACATACATATATATGTTAGATCCCCCCTCGTACCATAAACTGGGCCGCCTGGCGCGACTGTCATCCGAATTCGGAGAACTAACTACTAGTTACACACCCTCGAGAAAATATACGTAGTTCCTGGGCGGTATCCACGCGCGAAAATAGAGACGACCCTGGACTACGTCCTTTTTTAGCTTAGGTAATATTCGGGTCTTGTTAATTGCGAATGATTCATGAGCTTGCAAATATCTTTACAAAGATCAAATCGTCGATATGCATGTATACGTAAGACTGTACTTGGTTTGTATAAATGATTTATTACGACTGTTTTATTTTTAATCGGAAACCACCCGACTCATTCACACATGAGATTAGAACTAAGCTCAGGTATAATTCATTCGTTTCTATAACACACGGATGTATCAGTAGCAAAATGAAATCTCTGGGATCGACGCGTCGATCGATTATTCCTCACGATGGCCGCCACCATCGAACACGGGGCAATGTTCACCTGTTCCCAGCATTGACGATAGGTGTGTAATAGGCGCTTAATAGCGAGCGTCATCGATCAGCAATAAAACAAAGGATAGTCGTTCATTAATGACGTGGATGATCATCGAGAGAAATAAAGGAAGTTACCGAGGGTACAGATGGAGATCGACAGTGAAGAGGATCATCGTCGAGGTTAAGGAAGAAAATGAGAGCAAGGATGGTAGGTCGTTAGGAGACATTTTCCTGGGGTGGTATCCCAGGATCCCTTCTCGTTAAGAAGATACCAGGGGGAGCCAGGTTGGAAAGAGACCTTGGAAACGGAAATGGGTCCCGGGGGGGTAACGTGAGTTCCTTCGCGGGTATGTCCACGTGAAACGGAGATGACGGGAGCGTGTGCCCATGACGTCATCGGCGCATAATAGCACATCGAGACTCGGGTCTGGCAGCGTCGTACATACGTTGGCTACGATGCAATGTCTGCAGAACCGACGAACGGATAGAGGCGGCCCAGAGCGCGTTTCGTTCCCATGGCTTGGTGAGCTCGTAGCTCAGGCTTCTCCCTTTCGCACCCTTCCTACTTCCTAGAATGACTCCGGCACGCCATAGAGCAGGGCTTCTGGCGTCCTTTGGCAGGCGAAAGAGGGAGGATCGTAGCTCCGCTTGGGTAAAGGCGACGGATAGAGTGGTGAAGCGAGCGAGAGGAGGGAATTGGGGGAATGAGAGAGAATAGAAGAGCAGAGAGGGAAGTCAGCGGCGAGGGTGAAAGAGGAGAGCGAGGGATGGAGGAGCGATAGAACGAGGAGAAGACAGGAGGGAAGAGAGAGAGAGAGAGAAAGATGACTCCGGACTCTCACGCCGTCCGGCGTCTCTCGCTCTTGCGTGCAGAGATAAGTCCCTCTCTTGGACTTACGTAAGAGATGACTGGCTATTCGAGGGATCAAGGCGAACCGGTACCACTAGCACTGACACACATGTCGCATGGCCCCAGCTAGCCTGCCAAACTGCCAGTGCCACGCCGGAAACGACGCCTCTCGCCTCCACCGCTAACACGATGCTATCCAGTCCCTCGAAACCTCGACGAACATCCCTCGCCTATAGGTACACCCACCTAGCTTAGTATCCCTGCCAGCCTGTCTGCCTGCCCAGGATCGGCTCTCGTCGCGGTCAAATTCAACGCATGCTTAGTTTCCCTAACTGTAACCGAAATCGAACGTGCCAGGGAAATACGGCTGCTGGACTGTCCGATCGAACGATCCGATTTTCCAGGCCGCTGACACGTGACTCGCGAGCCACAGACGTTTTCGAGCATTCTAATCTGAGCTCACCTTTATGTAGCTTTCACTCGAGAGAGATCCTGGGGAACGTATAGCCGACGACCGCGAAAACTGGCCTGCACAATGGATACCAGACGTTAATACATAACCAGTTCTCCGGCGTATAATCTCTTCCTGCACCTAAATCATCCGGCGCGCATTACTTGGCTTCGATCGGAAAACCTCCAAGAGACCGGTTGGCCTTGTGTCTCTTTTGCAGGTAGCGTCCGTAAAATTATAGCCAAGAAAGTCGCATCCAGTGGCTTTGTCTTATGCCGAAAGGTTATGGGAACTTTTAAGATCGGATAAAGTCATATGGATTACTTAACGTCATATCCAGAGTACACTTATGTGAGTGGATATACATATGAGTGTTACGATACCCGTGAAGGGTGTGCCCTCGGGTTATTATAACTTTGATAATATTTTCAATCCATTCCATGATATCGTATTCAAACATAGTTCGTACGACATGATCCCTCCCGATCCGGAAGTCAATACCGTCTTTATTCCATGGATCCGTAGGTAATTTCCGTAAGGTGGTAACGGTAAACAAAAATTATCCCTGGGAGATGGAGCGACGACGCTTGCCTGAAGAGAAATGAGGATGATGAATTTTTCCTCGTGTTGAGGCGTTCGATCCTCGTCCTTGGCGTGTCCTTGGCGTGCTACTCGGAACATTAGCGTCTCCGGGTGGGACGGACGCACCCACCCCGTGTAGGTTCAGGGCGTGGCCTACGCACCCCCGCAGGGTTCACGCTCCCGACGCCATCTTGGATATCTGGGCCGAGTGAGGGTGAAAGTTAGGGATGGATCTTCCAAAGTAGACGAGCCCACCCTATGTGACTCCCTAACCTATAACTGCCTATATATGTGTGTATATATATACGTATATAATACATAGTTTTTCCAAGCCATTCGGCGCTGGCAAGACTTTAATTTACTCGAACAGTTCCTTCGTCTTTCTATTTGCCTTCCCGCCTGGTGCTCTGCCCAATCGTACGTAGGATATTGATTCTCTAATTATCGTCGGTTAATTACGACTGTAATTAACGTGGGATATCGCGATAGCACCGAACAAAATTTTTTCCCCGCTCTTTCAAGGCAATTCATAGAAGTACCAGCTTTCTCTGACCCTCTGGGGAAATTGCTGGGTGGACCCACATTTCGAAAAATTAAATGACTCTTTGATCTTGTACCACCTGGAACGAGAATTAATGGTTCATAAATAGTACGGAACTGTCATGTTATCATCCCCTCCTTTTTATTTCAATAAAATTCCTCACCGTCTCTCGAATAAACCCAGTTCAGGTTTTCACGAAAGGACATTACGCACGGGGACGAGGGTGCTGCGCCCTGGCGAAATTTTCTTGAAATTATATTCATGACTATCGCAAGCACGAAGCTCGCGACACCCATTTGAAATCTGTTGCAGAATAATGAACTGTGCGAAAAGTTCAAACCAAGTATAACGGTCACTGTATTATCAAAAACACTGTTAGACAGTGTGACCAGATACAATTTAAAGGTTTACCGCATCAATATACTATACCTACATAATGCGCTTCTCTCATCTGCGTGAACGCAGAAAATTACCAGCACGCAAAACTTTTAATTTCGCTAAACGATTTCGAACGTGCGTTATTAGCTGAGCATGCAGCCCGTACGTGGGCGAGGAACCTTGCGTTGACGAGATATTATAATTAAAATATATTTCCGCTTTTTTCCACTCGAGCCTTTTATCTCTGGTATGCGTTACTGTTTTTTGCATCTACGCGCTTAAACGGGCGTTTTAAACAATTATTAAAAAAAAAACTACTAGAATGCATTTTTCGTACATAAAACCGATCCTCGTCCTTTGACAATTAATAAAAAAAAAATTTGTCTTTTAGATTAATAAATTCTCATTAAATTTCATAACAAGCCCTGTCACCGTGTACAACACAAACTACGAGTGACCACACACGTACCTACCCTGGTGGTTTGCCAAAAATGGATGCAATAAATATAAAAATAGAATGTTCATGAAAGCCCACGAGTATTATATATGACAAGGTGTGCTAATTTAATCTTCTCGAGGAATAAAATTAATAGCTAATATACTGGATGGATACCTGCATACATATATCTATGTGTGTACATACACTAGTCTATCTACCTGCTGTGAAACCTTGAAAGCGATTTCGTAATAAACGGCGTCGCACAATAGAATAAATCTCAACGATATCCACGCTGGCTTTTTACAAACTAGAAAATCTATACTCCAGCAAGCCAGCGGATGGACAGTTGTATATTAATATCTGGTATCGCACTCACGTATCTATTTGTTCCTTCGTTGAGATATCGAAATACCAACAAGTTTTTCAGGGACAGCAACTAGACGTAATACTCAACACTGAATGCTTCTCGATGGTATTGAGGCGTCGAAAAAAAATGAGGAATAAAAATAGATAATATATTTCGCAAAAATTAATTTTTTTTTCAGTCATCAAAACCCAACGATAACGCTGCTCAAGTACATGCGTTTTTCCTTAAAGCTTATACTCTTATGTCTTATACATAAGGTATACGTATATTATACTTCATAGAAACAGAGCTTGATACGAAAAGCTCGCAAGCCGAAAATTTATATAAAGCCTATTGGCATAGATCGATAATATCATTGAGACCCAAATAAATTCGTAGCAGTGATTGACACGTTACGAAAATAATGACATTGATCGTTGCAATTTAATGGCATTGAGCCCGAAATGCACCCGACGTAAATGCATCTTTACTGCGCGTCAGATCACGAGAGATACAATAATTGGCACGCGTATCTTTTGCGCAACGTGAAAACACGCTACCCAACCACCGCAAATACGAGTATTCTGTGCAAAATGTGCCTACGGTGTAAGTCAATGTAACAAGATTAATTACGGTAAGCGTGTCCTTATTAAAGAAGGGTAATTGATGGGTCGACTTAATCATACGAGTCGAGTGAATTTCCTCGTGATCGTAAGACAAACTTGAAATGCAACACGGAAGATATATATATGTATATATATATATATATATAATGATTGTAAAAAGTACCCGTCAAAAAGACTTCCCGTTACAAAAATATGTAAATCCACATCACATCAAAAAATGAAAAACCACATACGCAAACAAGTTAATGATTATGTACACAGACACGAGATACGAATATTCGTGACAAGCGAGTACAAAAATATCTCAATTCGTTGCTATATTTGAAATCGTTAATTTCCCGCAACGCGATGTCTTCCAACATTTTCGTTTGGACTCGACCGAGCCCGTCCGCTAATTCATCGCTAATTCCAGGCTAATTCAAAACGCGGCTTGTGACGCACGAGTGACGCAATTCTCTTTGACCACAAAGCGCGAACTCGTTGGTCAGAAACATCAGCTCTATGAATACAGAGAGAAGGAGAGGAATTTGAAAAAAAAAATTAAATTCTACAGTAACACTCGTGCAACAAATCAGTTGGTTAGTCTACGTACGTACGAATAACCAAATACTTCAAGTATAACCTTCGCAAAAAATACTGCAAATCTAACGATACCTGAACAACAATTATTCAGACTCGTTACCACGTGCCTGAAATAATAAAAAAATTCAGACTCTGACGCATTTGAAAAATAATATGAATAACACGCCCAAATAATATATAACCTGCTTAAAGACTCGCTACAACATATCTACATGCTATCTACGTAAAACACTAGAAAAGTACGCACAGCTATGGATAAAACAAAATTCAGTAGTTCCTCTGGTAAGGAATCGAGTATGGAAACGAATGCGGCAGTATGCGAAAGGGAGCCTAGATACCCAGATACGTCCGTTCCGTTGGAAAGGTTCGCTCACGAAGTGAACGGAACACAGGGATATGCATGGTTTCTTCTCTTTCAGTTCTTCAAGGCTAACCCATCCCACTTACACACTACATACTGCCGTGTCTCGCTCTTCCCCCCTCCCCTCCACCCTACCAAACAGCCATTCTCTATCCCTACCCCTTACCCCTGTACCACAATTCCATCCCTCTTCTTGGCCTTTCTCCTCACTCCCGATCACTCTCCCTCTACCTCCCCCCTCTCTCTCTCACTCTGTCTTTCTTCTTCTTAACCCTCACTCTCATTCCTCTGCTTCGACCCGCGTTCTCCGCAGTGATGTCATCCATGAAGCGTTTTTGCGATACAGCATGAAGTTCACGCATGAGGAAAAAAAAAGAGACGTCTCTTCCCGTATTTCGTATCGCTTGCTTCTTTTTTATATTATAATTCCAAGGTGCAACCGAACTAGTATGGCGTATCGTTACACGAGCGTATAGCGATTTAAGATCTACGACCAAATATTTATTGATAAACAAAGTGTGATATTGCCTTTATGATTTTATTAAAATATTTAGCCTACTGCTATCAGCGAGTTGTACCTGTATTAACTGTTAAGATGAATGATCGATCGACCTTCAATTTTTAAAATGTACCGTGATTGATTATGTAACCTATATTCTTAGCTGGTAGAGTTATCGATAATGATTGTTTTAATGGAAAAACTTTGTCTTTTTTATCGTGATTCATAATCGACCCATCAGTTTTACTGTGTTGTAGGGACCACGCGACAATCCCTTTCGTCACGAGTGTAACGTGTGAATAATGTCGCGGCTCAACTTCATTACTCGCGCGAAACGAGCAATTTCCTCATTTTACGGTTCGAACGTACGCAGCGACGGGTTCTACTCGGGTTTGTTCACTTATATTTTCACGTACGTACCAGAACGTTAAGGGTATAAACATCGTTAGGCCGTGTCCTACGTATATCTATATACATACAGTGGATACGGATGGGTATTGGTTGGACGAAAGTGAAACTAGCACGTGATCATTTGAACATGACGAATAACCAGGAGACATCCTAGTCCGATAAGTTATAAATTAAAGTGAATTGTCTGGTAAATGAAATGGCGAGGTTCGTGACGAAACGGCAAAGGAAAGGTGATTTTCATCGGTCGTTGCGGGAACAACGGAGCGTGAGATAAGAAAGTTGAGAAAAGGGAAAGGAAAAGCTAGATCGTGTCGAAGAGAAATAATTATTCTTCTATTAACTCCTATGGCAAGTGTTCCTGCGTTACGTACGTGGAAAAAGGAATAATATTATTATAAAGATGAAGGATATTATATTGCCAACTTAATCGTATTAAAGTATTGAATGTTACTATATAGTTTTAGACGACTATATATCAAGAGTCATTGATATGGCGTTTTTCCAATTTTTTTTAATACGCGAAACCCATCTATATACCTCATGTGGATTATGGTTTATCTTTAAAATATAAATTATGTGAGAAACTCATCTTTATCGTGCACTGGTACAGCGTACTGTAAGATGTATTTAGATAGTGAAAGTTGAGTAGCATTAAACACGTGAAGCGTTAGGAAACAGTAAATCACTGAGAAACAAGGAAATTACGTTTCTTATGATAATAATAATTCAAATGACGTTCCAAAGTGGTCAAGTATTCGCCGAGATAGCAGTCTATCAACTGCTGACTCTAGGCGTACCAACCAACCAACATAAACGATAACGCCTGAAGCCAGGTATATACTAGCTACTTCGCTAAACGCATTATAATTAAAGTGATAAAACTTGTTAAGCACGCACTGATGCGCGAATAATATTTATTGAGTGTAACAGCGTCACATCCAATTTGTCATTGAGTACTTCCATTTCCAATTTTCCATTTCGAAGAACTCTTACCAACGAGTTGAATCCAATGCAATAGTCAATCGAATGGATATTATTGTCATTAAAAGGTAGTTCGATGTTTTAATAAAATCAAAAACGCTTAATATAATTAACGTGAGATATTAGTTGTCAAGTTTTTTGAGTCGATAAAAGAATTTTTTTCGAATTGTTATCGTCAAATATATATACGAAGAACAAAGGACAATAGACACAGCGTCTTGTTGCGCAATAAAAATAATGCCATTATCAAGAGACAAGGCAGCTATATTCGTCTACCAGCTGAATACCATCTAGCAATATTCTCTTGTATAATTTCCAAGTTACGGAATTCATCGGGACAATCGTTGCCTCCACAAGCCGCTGGAAATATTCGGTTTCGGTACGTGACCGCGTGGCAAAGATGGCCGCGAAGCGCTGCCTCGAGAAGATGGCGGGAGCCGGCGTCTCCGTATCCACGCTGCTAACTGTTGCTATACGTATATCTGTATTCAGTATAAGACCACGTACTCGCACGATATCGCAACTGTGCAAGTCACATTATATACGTTACGAAAAATCTATTCAGCCAGCAAGCGTGAACCTCTGAACAGTAAGATACGATCGTCGTATTGTAGATACGATACTAAAGTAGCTATACGGCTCTTATAACTGTGCGTACGATCAAAGTGGTACAAGGCAAGCGAGTATTCGGCTCCCCTTTCTTGACTTAAGAACGAGTTACGACAGCTTTCCGGCCATAATACTGGCTCGCAATTTATTCGTGAACAATCGGTGAAATAGGCTGAAGATACATATTCGCGAATTCAAACAAGAAATTTGGCATATCGGAAAAAAATCTAACAATTATTCACCTCGACGTATCTAATTATTAGCATTTAATGTTGTACATCTGTATAAAGAAAAGATATTTTTCAAGGTGTAAATATATCATAATAAATTGTGATATAATATTAACAGTAATTATCTACAGTGCAAATTACTTATCAATAGAATATTACGGGTTTTTAATCCAATTGTATTTATTATTTTATTAATATTTTCTATATCCTTCTGGTTATTTTATAGCGACATACTACTGGGCGATCGAACTTTCCACAATTCCGCTCGAGAATGTATATCTATACGGGTTTTGCTTGGAGTAAGCGTAGAGCAGTGTGCCTGGTATCTGTCGATTACGAAAGTAAGTGGATTTAGAAAGTATAAGCAAGCAAAGTGAACGGTACCAGGTGAGCCGACAAGCTTCAAAGGTGACACTAAGATCTAGTAAATCGATGAAACGCGAGAGCTTAACCGAGAATCTACAGGGAAAAATAATCAATATAAAAAGAGATGTATTAAAAATCATATAAATAACTACGAAAAATCATAGTCTCGTAATTCCGCCAAGTTTTATCACTCAGTGACAATAATCATTAAATAATTACAAAACACGTAGATACTGATAACTCGTTAAAATGTTACATCGAAAACAAGAACATACATAATACGATCTATTTACTCGATGAATTTTGTGCGAAATTAAATTTTTAAAAATTCAAGATCACGTTAACTTTATCTCTCACAGTGACAATTCATAGCGTCGCGTACAAGATAATCGTTTTTGGAGACTGGCCAGAACTCGCTGCAGTGTTTTCCATGATCCCAGAGCCCGTAAAT
>JARPRH010000709.1:92794-107817 GCA_031763665.1 Calameuta haemorrhoidalis
AATAATGATCTGACAACGCTGTTATACGGGACAGACGATAGATATTTTATTTTTGGAGAATTAATTGCCTCGCTTCATGCTCGTGTTTAGATCCTAGACTTTTGTTTAATTAGCTCTTTAATAATTCATCTTGGCGGGTCAAGGAGTATTTAGTTTTTTTTTTTCGGTTTGTCCTATTGCGTTATATTGTATTGACGTTTCAGTCTGCGATAATTCGAATTGATTTTTTTTTACATCTATTATCGTGGCAGACTATAAAAGATATACGCTTCGTTCTGACATCACTGTTATACAGAGTGTCGCTTTTAGTAATAGACTCGGTTAAACGTGGTGAATATTTCGATTTGTAAGTACTCGATTAACCTTCCTATCATATTGCAACAACCGACCGCGTATTCGACCCTTGCGACGTCGGCGTCGTCTAAGGTCAAAATATGTCTCAAGAGTAGAAAAAGTGTCACAAAAGAACTGCGGAAGAATCTACGACGTATTTCTGTGCCACATGTGTCCTTGTCAAGCGAGTAACAAAAAAACAGTTAAGTACCCGATTCATGTTACGAGCAACCAGTCTCTCAGTGGTGAATATTCGTGTTCCATTCTGGCGGGAGATTCAAAATAATAAGGATTAAACTCAAGTACAGGTACAACAGTAAAGAGAATATTAATTCGAATAGAATTTTTTGTTTGGCAAAACCGAGTCGTTACAGTAGTAAACGTGTTTTCAGAAAACAGCATCAAGAATCTATTTCCTGTATTTAGCCTAATATACAATTATCATTGAATAGGAATAAAGATAAAAGATGTATTTTTCAAAAATCTCCAATAAAAAGATAATATTATTTTGCAACCGTCTACGCTTCAGCTAAAATGTTAATTCTCGCGTATAATACCATATAGGAATTTAAAAAAAAATATATCTAATTTTTCATGAAAAGTTCCAAGCTATTACAGAAATATGTATAAAGCCGAATTATTGACAAAAATTACTAGTGGAATCGTACACTACTATAAGTACTTCCTGATATATGAGTTACCGAAGTTCCACGTAACCCGTACATTGTCTTCGGGACGTACTGAAATCATCAATAATTTATTAAGCAACTATGGTTCCTCGCCTAGTCAGGAACGTTGGGCATGCCTTTGTATATTTCACGGAATAAATTTTCCTACATGTATAAAATTTTAGGTAGCGACAGAGTAGTACGGTTCCCTAAAAAGACTGATGGCGTTAGAAAAATTCCAAAAATATATTATGAAATATGTTCAACTATTTTTATGGGTAGGCTATCTTGCCCCGTCGGTACCCCGCTTGCCCCACTTTCCCTTGCCAATATACTAAATAACTGAAAACAGTACGTCGCTGACGTCACTGGTAGCTAATCACAGTAGATATCTACACATATCCTATAAAATATACATATACATACGCACTCACACACACACGGCAGAGCTTTGGTTACACGCAAATATATTTGCTTGCACATATATACATGTATATATGATACAGAGTAACTCGTAATCACACAAGTTGATAACAACAGAACGGAAATGGTCTTCCCGTACAGGAAAGGCGTACGTATAATTTATGGTTACAATGCGTAAAGGAACCGGAGATTACGTATGTGGTCCGTAGTACGAGAGCAGTTAACGTAGAAGGTAAGAATATGTCTAAAAGAAAAAGTGATCTAATACGATAGTCTATAAATGTGCCAAAAGAGCATAATAAATAGTGAATACTTTTATGAAGGTAAATAAAAGATGGATGCATAAGAGAAAGAAAAAAAATTACTGGTCATCACATGGAAGAGGAAGGGACCTAGAAGAAACTTAAGGAATAAGTTGTAGGCTAGAAGTTAGGCCGACCATATTAGGTACACGCACACCGGATGCTACGTAATCAAAATGTGGTTTTCTTTCCGGACTCTTAGTGGTCGCACATAAACTTTACTCTAAGCATACTTTAATTACGTTTTATCGTTCTCAGAGATATTTCGATCTGAGAGAGTCGAGGTAGCGGGACGAAAGAGAAACGAACGTATATGTGAGCGCGCGAATATTTGAATTGTTATATGACAAGGCTTGTATTATGTTTTTGTACAACTTTAATTGCCGAGATTTGGATTTTTGCTCCAGTGATACCTACCCATGCCCCACCTAACTTACCACCAATTCGAAAGTACTTTCTACAGAGATATTATTAATTATCATTATCATCGCTGCGTTAACCTAAAATGATAATCAGACATCCCATTTTGGATTCGAAACAAGATTATTAATATTGTCTGATTGCTTTAGTAACTCCACGTGCTTAGCGATACGTCTTATCTCTAGAAAGTATAATTACGTAAAGAGTCGTTTTTTACCAGGACTGTACTCAGCAGCTAAACAGTGCACAGTGCCGTTCGCTTGCTTAAATTCGAGTGTGAGTATCATCGCGAGTGTACGAAATTCTCGCGAAAGATTCGGCGCTTTTTATTCTATCGCTTGATAATTACATAACAGTCAAGCGATTGCCTTGCTAGAAAAAATTAGACTAGCTAATTCTCTATGATATTTAGAACCATACAGTTTAAAACTAACGATTTCCTCCATCACAATTTCTAGTTAAAAAATTTTCTCTCATAACTACAGCATGCAGTACAAAGGATTCTCGCACTATACATAATAATATAGATAAACATAACAATATAAAGTCATAATGCGACGAGCATCCCTCAGCTATTAAATTACGAGTCTCCCGAGTACAAGCCAATTGATCGGCTACGTTTTGATCTCTAAGATTCTTTCACTCAAAACGCTACACATTCGTTGCTGAATGTAGACGCGTCCCCAATTTCGAGAGTGTTCCCACATGGAGCAAAGATGATATTTAAATGATTTATAACGTATGATATATATATATATATATATATTTGATTTTCCTTATCGGTTAGATCGTATGATAAAAGTCTACTTGACATATCGGCCTGTTTTATCGTTAAAGATAAAAAAAAGACAGACCAACATACCTTTTAACTGGTTCGTACGGATCTGTGACAGCATCTCGAAAATCTTACTGCACCATGCAACAACCAGTTGATTTTGGCTTTCGTCACGAACTGGCTCATAAAGTAACTGCCTCGTAACTGGGCGGCTTGAACAGCACGGAAACCTTTCTGTGCCCCGGAGGAACGGTTCTGCGCAACCGCCATGTACGATATATGTGTACATAGACGTATATGGGTAACGTACAGTATACGTAGCTACGGATAGGGTCTCTGCGCACTGGTAGACTGATAGCAGCAGGTGATGCTCATATCGACGACCCTTCGCTGTGCCTGAAGGAGAATTTTTAGTTTTTAGTATACACATATGTGACGATCGAAACTTTTCTACGCCTCTCTCTCTCTTACGCTAGTAATCTAAACAGCAGTCTATACGTACTTTTTGGTAACACTGATATCATACAGGCCGTGAGAGCCAGACGCTCGCAGACTTTATCTCGCTTAATTGAAGTAAATAAATTCCAGTTGATGTTTGGCGAGGAGGACCTCGTTAACCGCTATTTGGTTGAAAATTCACAATTTTCATTACTGTATTGTGTATGTACCTGTTATAGGTATGTATATGCATGGTGTATTCAGGATTATGATTAAGATTTGCCCAAAAGGTGTAAAGTCACCTGGACGGTTTATTCTCCTTGGTAAATGGTAAACGGTCTTCCTTCTTTGCTCGGGTCCTGATCGTCCTCTTATAAAAGGATGATATATATATATATATCCTTTCACTTTTTACATAGTGAGACAGGTGGCTAGTACCAGAGTCCTTTGCAGATTGTATTTATCTTATTTGATTAGGAGACAAAATCTGAAGGAAGAACAAGAAGGTGGTTCAATCTTTATTATGGGATTCGTTTTAGTGAGCGATTCTCTTATTAGTGGCGAATTATAATTGGCGCGACCACGGAGTTCGCAGCACGCAATGAATTTGCAAATTGTTACCACGCGTGCCAATGTCAAGTTCAGGGCCAGACGGTTCTGACTCACCGCAACTTCTTGTCTTGTAAGTATGCCATACTGAAACTTGCTGTATGCTTTATTTCCTTTTTTCTTTTCTTTCATTTCTTTCCGGTTCTCCTCTTTGTATGCCGCTTGATTCTTCGTTTCTATGTGTTCTTCGTATTTTACGCTCGTGCTATGTTTTTACTTTGAATGACGCCATTTTGGTATTGATTGCTTACTTGGATCCCTAGTGATCGCGAGTGGTATTAAATGTCATAAAGTGATAACGTCTTCGCGGTACAATATTCTACTGTGTATAAACCAGTGTTAAGGGGTTGCGCCACCCCTTCGTTCCCTTAGGGTAGAATACAGGGATTTTGTAAAAGGGTGTTCAGAAATTTTCGGGACGTGGCTTATTCTTATTAGGCGACAATATACAGTCAAGAGTTTGTATTGGCGGTATTGGATAATAATAGCAAGAGTATTTAAGGATTTTTGATTCTGTAAAAAAAATTTTTTTTAATTTTATACTTTCAATGGGTTTACTTTACCCGGGTTAATTTTCGCCCTTAGAAGTATGCATGTACTTTAGCAGGTCATTATTTCGTATAAATATAACGCTTTAAAATTTAACTTGTCCCGGGCTATGAAAAAAAAAACCAGTTTTATCCGTATAACCATAGACTTTACCAGCTTCAAAGACTTTGTCAATCGTCGCCACGCATAGTGAAAAATATTGAATCTGACACGAGGATAAGACTGTTACATGCTTTTAGCATGATGCTTATGAAAATTTTGGAATTCATCGAAATTTCAAAAAAAAATTTTCGACTTGCCAACCCACACAACACTTCATGGCAAAGATCAACGCAGAGCAACGATTTAATTCGTATACCAAGTACATCGAACTGGGAAATATTAGTGGCAGCTGCGTTCAAATCTAATATCTCGAATTCACCTCCATCAAGACCCTACCTAGCTTCCTCTCATGCAGGAAGTCCTCGAATCCCACCCAGCCGTACTCAAACATCCATAACACCTGTACACTCCATATCCATTGGCACAGAATTTCGAACCACAACCCGAATGAACCTAACTCATATCTTGGTTTCTGAGGAAATTTAATGTATATCGTAAATCAGGATAACCCCGTTATTTTCAATGTGTCATTTTCTATAAATAATCATTCAATCATTTTCCGTGACTAGATCATTTTCATGTAGTAACAATAGCGCGAGAACATATTAACCTAGTTTTCCCATTCTTATCTAATCGGGTCGCCCTAGAGATATACGTGCCAGTAATCATCGTCAACGCAACTGACTGATAGACATGCCCTCCTTTTCTCTTTCATAGATTATTTTTGTCCCAAAAATCCCACTTTCCGATTTACGAGAAACTTATAAAACGCCTGGTTCGTTACTTGATTCCTTTGTTACAGAAGCAACTACGACTCCAGCAGCTATCGACCCTTCGGCTTTTGCTGTATACCCCTCCAGTGGCTCTTAATCTCGGGGGTCGATGGTGGGAGGCCACGTGCTCCTAGTCTCGTGAGGGGAGGGTACAACGATGCTCCGAGAGACTTCGAATTCGAGGAAGAAACTTTCCTACCACCGCTTTTCTCTGTCTCACCCCCTATTTCACCCGAAAATTGACTCCTCTGTACCAGTAGGAACATTTAAGCTCCTTTGTAAGACGAAGGAAATCGAAAATGTCTTTCTTACATTCGTTTTTTTTTTTTTTTTTTTAAGGAAATAACAAAAATTTCTCTTTTCCACCGTGAGCACGGACGAAATAGGTACCTATATGTTAGGTGGAACTATCGCACATTATAATCGGATTTCTTTCTTTATAATTAGATACTACGCGTACCGTCAAAGCAAGTGCTCCGATTTCAAATATTTTATAGTTACATTACTCTTTCATCTGCCGATTTAGGGCTACCTTGGCGGACGTATCTAAAGCTATATCTATACATACACCAAAAAGTATTACCTATCTACTTACCAACAGAGAGCCAAAAACATTCACGTAATGCCAAAATCAGTTACACCCCTAATGACTTCATAATAACGTATAAAGAATATTATTATTTCATCCCCAGTTTGGAAGTAAGCCCTTGCTTATTACAAGGGTAGAATCTCTTCCGCGTTGAAATTTATTTACATTTTACAAGTACCTCTGTACGTACCTATATGTAAATTTGAAACTAATCGCCCTATATGTATTACTGTACATATTTTTACTCTGTTCATATATTTTTATTCAGCAGCGCTGTATCTCGCATGCAAATTATATTATAACTCTTGGTAGTTATATTTAAAAATAAAAAGTGGAAATCAAAAACGAAAGAAATACTAAAATAACAACACGCAATTTTTATTTGACAATCTTATCACTTTTTAATTTCCTAACAATTTTTATAGTTTTCGTACCTCTTCTACACTTCATGGAGATTTCGTCTGGCCACCATTTTTCTGAGGGATTTTCCATGATTCATAGAACTCTACCATGAGTAGTATGTTATCTCGGAAAAACACAGTCTTCCGCCACTTCTACGCGTATAAAATCATATAGTAATACACGCTTATAATTGCATAGCTACGACAACCGGATTTCCCGATGCATTTATCACCGGCTTTCATAATGAGCTAACGCGTCACAGATCGTGCACAAAATGCATTTTTAATATTTTCATCGAGACTCTGTGAAGAAATCTTGGAAGATGTGCCTGGTATAAACCTGGTACAAGTGAGACTATTTTATGCATTTTTCTCCTACGTCTCTCCCTCTCTTCTTATTTCTTTTTTCATTCACTCTAATGCTCCCTTCATACGTACTTATGCATACTTCAGTTAATACTTGGCAAATGGAAAGTCTGGTAACTGCCTGTCGCGTTCCACACGAGAAACGGACATTTAACATTAGATCGCGTTTCAGATTAATACACCGTGCGATAGGAAATTTAATAGAGTAGGTGCACTATGAAAAAGTTTTACAATTATAAAGAGATGCTCGTGGCCTGATTAGCATAACGAGACGGGTCGCCCGAGCTGGGGACTGTATGAAGGGATTCACGAAAAGACAAGGAATATAAGTAGAGTATAGGTAGACGAGATTAGACTGTTACCTGGTAAACTCTTCACGCGGTTTGACAGGCAAACGAGCACTAAAAATAAAAATGCTGATAGACGTTGAACGGCCTAGTAGGTGAAGTCTGTTTTTGTTCCAGCGTCCAGTGCCCAAAGGAGGTTTAAAATTAAAGAGGGTGGCCTGTTTAAGATGCCTGTACTTGGCGTCGAACGCCGACGCCCGTGCGCTTTATAAATAGTACGTTCGGTTCGTTACCAAGCTGAAAATCATTCGACAGGAATATAATCGTTGGTACAGACAAGATAGATACAAGTGAAGACACACACATACATATATATGTATAAGCAAGAGAAAATAAAAAGAGAATGACCTATTTGAATCAGAATAGCAAAATATATATGAATAAATTATATAATTGAAAATGTCATAAGTCGATTTCGAAAACTGAAAGCATCAGGACAAATCGAAAGTAATATCGTGATAACGACGATACAAAATTACGTAGGGAGAAAAGAATAGAAGGAAGAAAACAGACTTGAAAATTTGAAACGAGCTTTCTCCTCAAGCACCGGTAGAAGCTGTTGGGATTCATGCTTAAAAGCGCGCAATTAAAAGTGTGGGTTCTTTTTATGCTGGTTTAAAGCTACTACGACACTACTCGGTAGTTACGTATGTAGACAGATGGTAAAGTGAAGCTGTGGAGTAAAGAGCCAAGATGCTCATGTACCAGAGATAGGTGTCATTTTATTACGATATAATTCAGGCTTTTTTCTTGAGGGATGCTCACGTACGATTGTTTACGAAAATCTAGGAATTTATCCGAAATTCAATAAATTATATGTTGATAATAATAGCTGAAGATAGTAATACGATGCTATATATGTATACCGATAACAATAGATTCGCTAATCTGATATTTTCGCAGGTTTTATCGTTCGATTTTCCGTTCCTCTCGTCTCTCGATTAATTCCTTTGTTCCGACGTCCAGCAGAGACACACCCCTCTCACAGTTTACGACAGTATCGCCACCGAGTACAGATGTTCCTGCTTGTATATTCCTGGAGTATTGACACTCAAGATTTGTCGAGGTTTACAGATCGCGAGAGCACGGCTTTCTATTTATCCGTAGCAAATGTTTGTACGACATGCATCTACTTGGTAATCTGACTGGCGGTGAACCTTATGTACGTATACGAGTAGCCATATTGGATCTTCACACTTGTCAGGACATACTCATGGGACGTTGGACGGGTTTTCTGTCCAGTGTTTCTTATCGCGTGAAATTTGGTAGTATAATTTATATAATAGATATTTAGACAGCTATATGCATATGGATTAAACGCTTTCTCGATTTTACCTTAGTAGGATTAGTATTTTTCCTGAAGGACATTCGTCGCCTCAACGGCACTTACTCATTTACCGTTGCTTGGTTGGCTGTTTGGCTGCTTGCTCAACTGCTTGGCTGTCGTAATACTTGGTCTATCGTAATGGGCACCTACACGCCCTCACCTATAATTACCGTGTGACTATTTCCTATCCGCCCTATCCCACGAGAAAATCTCTTCCTTTTCGCGCTTACAGCGATACAAAGGCACTTTAGCACTAGATCGACAAAGGGAATCCATTGGCGCATTGGCCAACGACGTAACCAGAGCATCTATTTTGAATATACGAATTGCATGTACGGTTGATGACGTATGACGTTTTTTTGAAAATATTAATACCGTCTAAAAAATGTTTCAATTTGAAAGATTAACTTGTACGTTAAGTACTGGCACATACTGTATCGATTAAAAAAATTGCTGGTAAATATAAAAATTTTAATATTTTTTTTGAATTTCCTTAAACTCGTTTTCAAAATTTACTGTATCAACTTCTCTGTGTGATCCGCGTAATTAGTACTTGCACGTGAGCAATCCTTGATTAAGCTTCTCTGGCATGGTATTTAGTCAAGGGGAAGATTAATAACTCAAAGGTTCGTGGCTGTTTAGGAAATATACTTGTCCATCTGGCGAATCAAACTGGCCCAGTTTCCTCATCGCCGTCCCACGCAAAGCAACGCAGTGGCGACACGCAACCGTCCGTTTTTAGGTTAAAGCAGTCAAACACAGCCGAGTGTGTACGTTTTCGACGTGGACTAGTCTCCATGGCGCGCGCGCGCGTTTGCATGCGTGTTTCCTATCTGATACGTAGAGACCGTAAGCGTGTGCGTCCCATGCATCTGTGGTACAAACGATTGGGCAAGCTAACCTCAATCTAACGCTGCTTGGCGCTCGTTTACCAGATAGACATAACCACTACCAGTTTCTATTAATAGTTAACGTGCACCGTACGTTTCTATTCGACAACTTTCTTTCTCGACCCAGGCGTGCTCGTCTTTGGGCGTTAACGGTCAACTGGTCAGTTAGAGGGAGAAAGTAGCCGAGCCGTCCGAAATTACATTGGAAGTATACTTGTCGATTTGAAATTACGTTAGGTTAGGTTAACGACAAAACTCATTTGCAAATTCTACAGGATCGCCATAACCTCCAAAACAGATGGACGGTTCTTCCTTGGTTTTTCCATTTTTATATTTTCTTTCTCTCATATACGTATAATATTATATTGTAATCTTGTTCGTGCCGGTAAACGCAGCTGCGGTCGATCAAACTTTTTGCTCCTCGGGACTCCATCGGATCGAAACTATTCGATCGAAGGTAGCAGATGCCATGCTGCATACTCCAACTAGATTACTTGAACACAGCGGCAGCCTCTCTCGAATACTCTAGCTTCTATGGAACACGGCTTATCCTCTTGCTGGCTCTTGGCTAGTACCCGTCAACTTCTTCTGGTATAACAATGTACTTCCTGAAACTCCACTTCGTTGGGTCAGCCACTGTTGATCCTATTAGAGTGATTCTTGGAATTATATTTTCGTTTAGACAGATCTCTTTCGAGACTTCGTATTTACTAATTTGTATAATTACATATGGATTACAATGATTCTTTGATTATTCGTGTAATCCGTGTTTCTAGAATAACGCCCGTAATCATTTTCAACGGCAGGATTCCAGTGAAATGTATGCTATATCTTCGATGTGCAACCCGAATCAGCTCGACTCTCTTGGAGGGTTGCTGTGTTATGGGGTTGCTTGGATGGATGAGATCGGTCGATGCAGTTGCCCTGGCAACCTTCGGCAGTGGGTTCAGTTGCCATCGGTGATGTGTGTCAGTGTGAGAAGCACAAAAGCCTCCTTGGCCCTTTGAGGTCTAACCGCTGAAAATTGTAAACAGTTCGCATTGGAGTTCGCCCTGTACAAAGGGAAATTGTTATGGGGACTGGTATAAAATCGTTTTATTCATTTATGGGGTATTAAATTAAAAATACATGTACCCAGAATCCCTTTGCTTTAAATTTACCTAACTGTAAGAGCAGAGTTTATCAATAGACATTCACATCTGGCGTTTATTACGCTTAAAATATTTTCAAACGTCATTCCTCCCCGCGTCACTGACTCATTTGAAGTTTTCGCGTTTGACATTTCATCTAACAAGAAGGCTTTTCC
The DNA here is from genome assembly GCA_031763665.1 of Calameuta haemorrhoidalis. Taxonomy (NCBI): domain Eukaryota; kingdom Metazoa; phylum Arthropoda; class Insecta; order Hymenoptera; family Cephidae; genus Calameuta; species Calameuta haemorrhoidalis. The sequence continues at coordinate 103,413 of JARPRH010000709.1, forward strand.
TATTTGAGCTTTTCAGTGTGTGAAACGTAGGCCCGCTAACCACTCGTAAAGGAATCAAATAAAATCCGGTATAGGAGAGCATCGACCTTTAGGCACGTGTCCCAAGCCACGTGCTATATTCGACAAACTATTAGTCCTTTCTTCTCGCGCATGCTCCTTGGGATAGCAGGGGAGCACAAAGGAAGAGTCCTGGAAACCTTCTGTCCTCGGTGCACTTTATTTTCACGAAGACCCCAGGGCCGCGGAGCACCTGGCGTTCCGTTCCTATTATTTTTGATAGCACGAGTACTAGGTATTAATATATATATACACATGTATATAGTCAACATGCATAAATGTGGGTTAGGCGTACAGGGTGTCCGTGTGTAGGCCTTTGTTCGGAGAAAGTGTACAAGTACCCAGGGTACAAGGGTTAGATTAGAAAGGTTACAACATAGCCACGGTCATGATGTATAGTCCATTCAGGTATCATAAAATTCCCTAAGCGCATTTGAAGGCATGCGAAGCAAATTGAAATGGGATTGTGTCCCAGTGAGAATTCACGATAACGCGAATATCCACGATATTACAGTAAAGGAAGTACGTGCATCGAAAACCCAATATATCCTGCAAGCGTCGTGTAATAATATTCAGCAAAGGGAAAAGAGATTCGAAAAGTCCATGAAAGAGAGAACCAAGACGAGTACATAATTCCTTTGGGACGGTACTGACTTCCGTTCTCGAAACAGTTCGAAACCCAGTTTCCGCCACGTAGGAAAGAGTTGCCATTCGGTTTCTCTGAAACTCCTCTTACTCTTCTTCTCGCTTTATTGTCTGCTCTAGTTCTGTCGCCCAGTGGAGTAGAATAATATACCATTGTGGGCGCCGACTACGGTCACTCGACTTTCCAAATCGTTTCGAGCCAAATTTTCATACAGTACGGCAATGACTGCCGAGAGTGACGCCCAAGTTAAACGCGGTAATCGCGACACGAATATGGTTTCATTCCCACTTTCCATCTTGTGCGTCCTTACTCGCACATGTACTCTCTTCATTTCTAAACTTGTCATACATGCCAATTAGTTTTTTTTACTGAGACATAGCAAGATACACATACACATAACTTTTGTATACACTTCTTGCCTTGGATATATACGTATATCTAACATATATGTTGTAGCATTGAAATCTATGAGATTGCACGAAAATGAGCTTCACTTTACTGATGTTTAATTTACTGGAGAATTTTAACAAGTCTTACTAAGTATTAACTTGGAACACACATACCCATGTCAGGATATACAGTTTGTATACCGAGGCTCAATATTAACTTTGCCATGAGTACTGTTGAAACAGATAACAATCTTTATAGTTTTTGTATTATAATGGCGAGCTAATGTCTGAGACTTGGTAGGTGCTAACTCCTGATGCCACCTAAAATATTCCTGAATACCGGTTTTCTTCGACTGGCTCAGTGAATTCATTCGAAGCCATTAGAGACGTCAAGTTAGCAATCTCACGTTTATAGGCATTTAGAACAATTAGTATATGTATGAAAGTAGCTTAAGATTTCATTTTGAGTGTCAATCGTCAACCGGAAGGCTTTGGCTTGGATCTGTCAATCTTTAGGACATCAAAGACACTGCAGTTCTGTTCCTGGGTCAGATTGTATAAGATTTGACTTGGCACCGTTACAAGTAGGACGCGAACTGCGGCCTCACGGATCCCACCGTGGCACCAGGCACCAGGTGGATTCGAGTTGAAGTCAGAAAGTAGCATGTCCGTTTGAAAATACCAGACAAAGGGACTCGATCTAGAATCACGGAACATCTGCATCAACTGGGTACCAAGTGTATAAGCTATACGTTACAGTATCGTTTATTTCATCCGATAATTCGTAAGACTGTCAGGAGTCTGATATGCAATTCCGTGAGTAATTGCGCATGCGCACTTATCATCGGAGAAACCGAATGAAAATGAATGTTCCTCACGAGGAGGAAGAATAAATTCAGTTCATGGTACCTAAGGGAAGTAGGATCCTTGATCCGATCTATTGCTTATCGTTATTTTTCTTTAGCTTCCTATAATCTTTAGAGTACCTTTCTCTTTCTCATTTCTTCAGGTACCACCCTTTCTCCGTTGTTCTTCAACGGCAACGCCTGGGCTACGTCGAATCTCATCCTGCGGTTTTGACTTGGTTGATAAAAAAAAAGCGTAATGGGTAACTAGATCTTCGTGCATCAATAGTTTTCTTAGAATTTGTACGTAGTTCTTCGTAAGGATGCTGATACGACGATGATCATCGTAATCGATAACTTTTTTTTAGTGGCTAACGTATTAGGTACCCAAACGTTAGATCAAAGTAAGTATGTACACACATCTTTTAAATTGGAAATGACCGTCGATGAGTTCAAAGACGAAGAAGAGAAAATGATAGAGAAAATCGAAAAGATAAGATTGTGTACCACGGGGAGAAAGGAAAAGAGAAAAGAAGGGAAAAGAACGTAGGCCTCGCTGTTCTCTGTTACCATGCGGCTACGGGTTGGGGCGGCGTCAGTGACAGCGAGTATTGATCAAACAGCCCTCTCCGCTCTTGGTTACCCTGGCCCTAGTAGGCGTACCAACCTTCCACCATCAGGAGCTACCGCACACCCTGTCCCTCGTGCAAGCACCCAGCTCAAGCTCTGACCCATTTGGCAGCATTCCCGAGCTTACATTGGAGTTCCGCTTGTGTAGCCAACGATAATCATTGTATAGTAGCCGTAGCTGAAATTCACCGAAGGTATATTACCTTGCAGTAACCATATATTCTCCATCATCAACCGACACCACCTCAATGATTTTCCATTTCGATTTTCCCCTTGTAACTCCAATTGTTTAATCGAGTGAGCTTACTTGGCCGATTCCCCATAATTTATTTGAGTGGATCAAGCGTCTCAGACAATGTGAAAGAAGGTTGACCCAATTCGTTTCTGAACTGGTAGGATACACTGTTAGATTATTCGACAATTTTGTACACATTTGCAAGTCACCTTTTTCTGTTAGTGAGTAATCGTCCATCACCGTCGAAATAGTCTTTGTTAGGGACAAAGACGTATTATATTTTTTTTCTTCAAATATTTTTTTCACGATTTCCATGGATTAATAGTCCGGCAAAAAGTAATTGGTTATACGTTAAATGAAATTTTTGTTTTTTACCAACAAATTTTTAACGCGAATCAAATGGAAATTTTGAAAATAAAAATTCACGACAAGATCGAAGTATAAATCAAGCGAAAGCTCCTGTGGAAGAGGTTGAGGCCTCGAGGAAAGAAATAAAAAAATATGTAAAGGGTTGAGTTGGGCGAAGAGAGGGAAACGGAGCGTGGCACTGTCGCTTTCAATTAAGTGAAATGTCATCGAAGGATGGGGAAGGAGAAACACGCTACATCAATTCTGCGTGCTCGGCCTCGTCCGGAAGGTTTTTCTGCTTTCCCCAAAAGTGGAGCACGGTTGAAGCTTTTGGTAAATGTGTCAACCGCCACGGGGGATCAATACTCGCGGCCTCGTTCTCCTCTCCCTTTCATCCCTCTCGCCTCCCATCCCTCCCCCCTCTCTCTCGCTCTCTCTCTCTCTCTCCCTCTCTCTCTCTCTCTGATTCTCACATCACTCGCTACGTCCTCTCACTCCCCCTCTCTCTCTCTGCGTATTCTCTCTCCTCCTCCCAGGTAAGAGGAGAGCAGAAAAAAGTCGAAAGGGTGGCAGCTTTGGGACAAGCTTTCCAGGTTGGGGTGGAATAGCTTTCACTGGCGAGTCCTTAACCAGTTCGTTTCCATTGTTTATTTATGCAGCAAAATTAGCTCGCCCGGAAAAGCAGCACCTTGGGCCATTTTTTTGCAGAATCGCAAAGTCGAGCAATTTTTATATTTAGAATACGTGCTGTGACAGGTATAACAGCATACGTTTTACATAAAGCTCATGTTTGTCCTGCTTCGTGTGATACGTCGCTGCGCCTAGTCTAGCAGAGATTCAAGTCGTTATCGTTATACAGACAGAAGTACAGTGACGGTAAAAATTATTTGACGGATCGATACTACCATCTGTCTAAGGTACACGAGTATGCTTTATATTCCTGTAATCTCAAGGTTTCGTGCCGTCGACCGAAAATTCTTAAGATTACGATAAGAATTGCACGGACACCCAGTGGTTCGTTATGAAGCATATTAATTCCCGCGTGGCACATTTCACAGAGCGCATGCGCGTAGCGCCAGTTTTTAAGGCCTCGACCGACAAAAAAAACTAAATATTAACAGCGTTCAACACCTATATGTATAACGCCTTCACCAGAGGAAGTGTACAAGCTGGTTTTAGAACTGACATGTGTACTAGATTCAGGCCCTTCCGGGTGGCAGTAGTAAAGCCCCAATGTATTTGGGTGTGGACAGCC
>JARPRH010000709.1:109207-121280 GCA_031763665.1 Calameuta haemorrhoidalis
TTAAATGCTTCTAGGGCTATTGCAAAGGGCGTTCTTGACGCTCGCTCGTGGCACACGTGCATCCTGGAATTCCATAAGCACTTGGTTCTACTCTTGACGAAAATTCTTCACTGGCTTGAATCCTACACACGAGTACAGTCTCCGATAGGAAAGCTGCTCGTGACGTCTTGAGAATATATGTCTTTGGGGAAGATAGCAATTGCTATCCCAACAACTATTTTCATTCCCTTTATGGCACCCTTGCGTCCACGAGTCAAGAAAATGGCTCCTTTACTAATCTAGTTTTCCTCGAGCTCAGCGTGTAACTTTACGTGGGATCTCAAAATTTTCGTATGGCTGAATCCAACGCCTTTAGGTTTACCTTAGGTGCCTGACTATATACTATGCTTGCCCTTATATCGAACTGGACAGCGTAAATGGGTTCCTAAAGGTATATAAGGTAAGCTAGCGCTAGAGTCGAGACTTTATATTACCTCAAATTTAATAAGTTTACCGAACGTAATAGCATTCTACCGAAAGAAGAGCGGCCATCGACGATAATTTAAAACTGCTCGGGAAGCGATAGCTGTATAGCCTTTTATGTAATATGAGGCTAGGTAATTCATACGTTACATAACAATATAAATATAACCTATAGCCTTATTTTAGGATTCACGTGCTTTTTTCGATTGGTTTTCTCATTTCGATACCACGTGCTATGGAACATTCCAGATTGTTCGAGTATGGCGTTATACGCGTTACTATACACGACTCATATGTCGACCACATATGCACTCAAGGGTACACCCATATTTCGTCTCTATCCATACCGTTCACGCGTTACGTAATATCTTTGAGTTTCTATTTATAATATTATTATCAAGTGCCTCACCGCACTTTACAACTATCTGGTCCGTATTATTGACAAAATTTATAATTTTATTGGATTTAATAATTGAATTGTAATTAATTGAAATTATTACCGATTACGCGTAAGACTACATGAATATTGCATAATTTTGGGTTTTCTTTCAATAATAGTTTTTATTGTATTGTTCAAGGTTTCTAATTAGTCACAAGACCCTTTGGGTTTTCGACGTCGACGGTTTCAATGAATTGTTATAATTTACGAGTACAGGCTCTATGGCTCTATTCTGTTGGCACCTCATTGTTCCGTGCTGGCGAGACGTGAAAGTATGCTAGATATGCTGGTACATGATGTTTAATTGAATTTTAATGTGTACTCAGTACAATATACCCAACGTTATCGCTTTTATTTTGAAAACTCTATGACTTTCATCGTTGCTCTTTACTTCGCAACGTGAATTCGTATTTATGACGCGTATTTAACCATGTTTAATACGTGTACGCGTTACTTGCGCAACTGCCTGGCCCACTAAAATTAGAGCAGTGGCTCTCAACCGCGATGAAACTATGAAAAAAGTTTTTATGAGATACTCGCTCGTTTATTTACAAATTAGCTCATTAATTATCAGACGACTTTCTTAATTCGTATTTAAAAATATTCCAATGATTTTAATTAATTATAAAAAATATATGATTCGATATAAATTATAAACTTGCTAATTCTTTTTAGAACCGGTCTCAAAGGTAAGGAGATTATGAATTGGAAGAAAATATAACGTTATCAATCTAAAATCTTAAACTATCGTTTTGACAAATTCACTACAATGCCATAATTAATGTTTAAAGTAATTAACTTCCACGAGTTCGTTAACTTAAGTGAATACAAGTCGAGGACAATAATTGAGATTGATCTTAATGAATAGGGTCGTAGCAAATTAGCCTGTAATTACGAACGTGGGTGATCTATCTAGGGAGTAAATAGAAATCCGATAAAATTTCTGACATTAACGTGCCTTCAGCGTCCCTGTAATTTACAACAGCGCCTTTATTTTGCGCGATGGTTAATTAAACAGCACTGTTGAGAATCTTGCTTTTCAGATGATACAGAAATAAATATGACTCACTGCTCCTCGTTGAGTTACAACGACGTGGGAATGAACAGCACGAAGTTAAAAAACGCGTGGACGTCCGAGAAGACAGTCGGCCAGGTAAAATAACGATGAAGCAATATTAGAAAGTAGGTGCATAGGAAGTGTGTTAGTTCGGCCCGAAACCATGTGGTAAAAAATTCTAATTCCTGCACGGAGCGTTTCACCCGAGATGTCTCCTTCATTGGCAACCCGTGATAGCAATGTATTCGATATAAGCAAGATATTAAAAAATTTTTTTAAAAATGTACAATAAAAAATGTTCATCTTGCAAAAACACTGTATCACATTAATTTTATACCATATGTCAAACATTAATTATAACCTCGATGGCTAATAATTATCACGAAGAAAATAATAATCAAATAACATTTTACGGAGTTATTTATATACATATAAATAATCGAATTCAACTTCTGTGCGGCGTAATAAAATGACAGACCTGTATCTTTGGTCTACCGGTTTTACGCGTAGCATAAGAACTGGGAACACTGTAAAAAAGATAGGTTACCGAGGGTTAGAATATGGCGCTTACTGGGACATAGATTCTTTCCTCGTTGAGCGACGAAGAGTTTCATCTCGTAAGAGAAATCACGTCGACTTCAGAGTGGTAGCGGCTGGGTGAAGGTGGATACGTCGTCGTCAGGGACGTATAGACGTATAAAAGACCCAACTCACAGGAAAGAGATCTAATAAAAATCCCCATGCTGCATTAAATCAATTCAATTGGCGACGGAGTCTCATAATGGGACGTAAGGAAAAATAAACAAAAATTTTCTAAATTCTATTTACCAATTTACTCTTTCACCATCTGTACCCTTTTCTCTGTATTATTCTTTTACAATCCGTTACGAATAACTGACGAAAGACTTCGTAATTCTTGAAACTTTTCCATCTCCTTTGAGAACATCTTCAGGGAACACTGGGTTCAGTAATCTCCTTTCCATCTCGATTCCGTATCACCTGCACGCACTGCTGTCTTATGCAGACCGCTACGCTTCTTTCACTTCCGGATGTATGTAAGTTCCCACTTCATTAACATCAATCAGGTCGATGCCACAGTCATTCTACTTTACTAATTTCGTTTACTACTGTCTCACGCATCAATACTATATAGGTATCCATGGTAACAATAGTAAGGTCAACGTATGGCGTACCAAGGAAAAACATTATGGCAAAATTATTGTTAATAACAAAGTAAATATGTTTTTCAGAGAAACGATATTATTCTTTTGGGGTACAGGAAGCGTCTGAAGATTTTTTTTTTAAAAACATCCCCTCTACTTGATCTCCTGTTTATATTTAAATACTGTTTCCTGTAGGAATATTCAACTTGCTGCTCAAACCCGCCACCCTCCCACTTCTCTCGCCCCTTATCTATAACCATTATACAACCTTCACAGAACTCAAAACTCGTCTCGAATTCAATTGCGTGACTTTGTCCGTAGAGTTACAAGCAGAGGGGTGAATTTCTGGTAAGAATTTTCGTGCAATAACTTCTCCTCCAGGGGAAAACTCGTTTCTCACCGAATCGAATAAGTTCGCAGGGGGTTGGATCTGAGGAAGCGGAGCCTTAGGCATACCGGGTGTTCACACGTAGTTAGGACAAGGATAGTAGGAGTATACTTAACATAAAGCCTGGGGGATGGCAGTGGAGCTGGTTTAACTGTTGGAAGTGGGGTATGGATCTATCGAGGCTTGCAGACCGTAAACCACCAGGATCTGGGTCAGTGGGTCGACCCTTTCATCGATCGAAACCCGACTGCCTAAAATTCTCACGTTTTTCCGCACTTTGCCAAATCGCACGATATTTCTTCTCGCCTACGACCCATCAACCTAGCAGCCTACGACCCTCCTCTACGATAGCGATTATTAGTCACTGACAAGCCTACCGGGAATCGGATATGATCCTCCTGGGTTCCTGACTCAAACCCAGCTTCGAGCCATTGCCTCTACCTTTTTTTCCCCCTTATGGACACTGAAGAAATATTGAAGCTGGGAGTTCTGTCATGAACATCCAAAAGATTGGACCTGAATATATATATATATATATATGTATAATATATCTATATATATGTTAGAAGGCAGTATCCAGGGCTTTTTTCTTTGCGTATTGGCAGTTTCCAGAACATTTGGCATTTTCCAGAGTGGTCCTGGAAAAATTCTATATTAAACGTATACTTCCAGGGTCGATTAGCGGCACTCACACCAAATTTTCCAAAAAATTTTTCCTGCTGGACATTCGGAGTTGTGATGGGCTAAGCAATAGTTCGTTAGGTTAGATTAGGTTAGAATTTCAATGTCCACATGTCTCAAGGTTTAGTTTTTTTTTTTTTTAGGAAAAAATATATCGGCTTGCCGTTGTGAGTGCCGCATGTCCTCGAAACTGCCCGGCGACATGTTTATTTATATATGAATATATATTTTGGTATGATAATTAGTATGATAGCTTTTTTTATTATATTAAGAGGCTACCATATGAATTTCATAAAAAACGACCGTTCCAGGCTCATGTCTTTTTATATGTACAATTTTATTGATGGCGTATATGAATACTAATTTTTTTGTCGATTCGTAAAACTTCCGATAAAATTATATATCGATTTGTTACTCGTGAAACATTTCACGTGACACTGCGCGGTGAAATATGTAGAAATTGTATAAAGTCTGTCTGATCAGTGTTGGGACTTTGATGCATTTATTTCAGTCACACTCTCGGTTAGACTAATTCAATAACATATACACATATAAATCTAGTTCGCTTTTCTTTTCTTTGTGAAGCTTGTTTTTATCGATCTCACGTTCGAGTAGTCATTAGTAAAGATTCAATATTTAGATCAAGAATCTTTCTAGCTCTGCGAAAGGATTTGTTTATTTAGTTTCAACATTTTTTAATGCCACTTCAAATAATATTGATTTGCGTACTGCTTACCAAAGTTTATCTACAGAAACTGATGTGTGTTATTGATAATCGTAATATACTGGCGACGTGAAATGTAACATATTATAGCCGGTAAAAGGAATGCACAATATCTCCATTACCGTCTGGATCTTTTATTAATTCATTTTTTATTGAATTTCTTGACGCATAGTAAATTGTACCTATCGACCCCCTTTGTGCGATAAAATCGGGTAAATATCTATTTTTTCTCTAGCTCGTAATAAATTCACAAAAACATTTATCTAGCTCTGTTATTTTTTACACGTAGTCGGATAAATCCGATAAAAGTTCCTTTCTTTTTTTACTTTGTCATAGATTCGTTAACGCGACCGGAAAGCAAAGATATGATAAATCATATGTTATAGGCTAGGTCACGTGCTCCGTTTCTACAATAAGGGTCCATATCGTAGAGAGATGATGAAATTGCGAATGGTATAGTTCCTGAAATTAGATTGTACCATCTTGAGCCTTAAGTCATCCAATACCGAAAATACAAAGCATCATTCGACCTTACATATATATACATATATATAATTTGATGTTAAGCTCAACGCTATTCTTCAGGAAAATTCTGTTTTCGTTTCTGCATCATTAAATATAATTCTTGGCTCGGGTTCTTTTTTTCATTTTTAGAATCCACGTGGCAGCTTTACTACTCGTGCGTATCGAAACATCCAGGCTTCTTTGAATTCTCTTTCCCTCGATTACGACAACACGATATTTTTAAATGAAATTCACTGCGTGGGCAACAATGTGGATCCTGAACTGAACCATGATCACTATCCTTATCTCCATTAAGAGAACCTTCTTTTTATGCTGGCTCAGAGCTTGCACCCGCCCAAAAAAAAAACGATCCATAAGATACTCAAACCTATCTGCCAAGTACAATCTACATGGTGAGTGATATAAAATGAAATGTTAATATGCATAATGGTTTTTTGTTAACTATGAGACATCAGAAACACCATTATAGAGAAATCATAGTTGAACATAAAGCGCGTAGCTATGCACAAGAAAAACCAAGACTGCCGACCTCTATATTTAACGATTGGCAATTTACGTCAGCGTGCAAGTGCCACAGTTGTTTTATTTTGTTACCAAAAGAAAGGAAGAAAAAAAAGAGAAGCAACACTTCGTAATAATGCCTTTCTATTCGCCGTCGACGATTCTATGTAGCCGCCACGATCCCAATATTAATTACGATCCTATCATAAATCAGCTGTCTTTAGCCGTTCCGCAAGTGGATTGTAAAAAAAATATCTGTGCAACCCCCGGAAGTGAAGTATCGAATATAACTAAGAGCAAAAGGAACCCCCGGTGCCTCGAATAGCAACGGGTTTAGATCGGCTAATAAACATACAAAACATCAACGTCTCTCAGGGAGCCCTATGATCGTACAGAGTCTTTGTTCCTAGTTCCTTAAGGCGGGGTCTTTAACCTTAGCCTCGACCTGGTGGCCATCCGAGGATCGCAGGATATTCACGGTTGTGCACATAGTTCTAAGGTTTCCACCCGGCTGAGTTTCCCCAACTCGACTCACGTCCAGTCCTGGCTTAGTTATACCCCCGAGATTCATATATATAACAGTAGCTACCTACCACGTACATACACACAGTTTCACGCGTACCAACTCTCTGCGTTGAGCAACTTCAAATCCGAGTTCTCCGTATTACTATTATACTCTCTATATAGTAGAGACGGATAGAGTAGTACCTTAGTAGGAAGGCACCCTGAATATAGCCAGTCCTGCCCTGCCAGAGGTTCGCTGAGGCTCGTAGAGCAAAGTCAGCTAGTACTACGAGGTTGGCAAGCTGCGTTAGGAAACGGGCAGCATGGCATAGGCGAGAATGATAGGGAAGACTAGGACGCGAAGCATCGCGGTGCTGTGCGCCGAGGCAAGACGCTCGGGAAGAGGAGGTTGTCACTGGGGGGAGAGGTCAATGACCCGTGCACGTGGAGAGGCTCAAAGTAGGCCACGCTGTGACATCACGCAAAATCAAGATGTCCGCCGGGGAAGTAAGCAACGTTCCCACAATGCTTGGTGCCAGCTTGTCAGCACGGCTCTGTAAGAACGGAGCCTCTAACGTTGAGCGTCGGCAAACATTTAACGCGGATGCGTACGTACCTTGAATACCAGGTGAAAGACATTGTAAATAGTCTACTGAAATTGGCAGCACTGCTTTTGGTAATATCGAAGATTACGTGGCTCGTCAATAGAGAGAGTGTTTATCTGTCAGTATGCATAACTGTACGCTCTTATTATCTTGCGAGTTTTCGAAATCTACTTTATCGACGTTCGAGACTCGAACGCATTGAAAATCCTGCGGCTTCTTTTCCCACTGACTACCGAGCTCCTTCCTTTGATAATATCGATCGGCGGCGTATAACGCTCTCGTACGAAAACTACGGGCAATCTTGCGAACTTCTTTGTTCTGATAAGATTAAAGGAAAATTATTAGAGACTCGTGCAAGGCCATAGCGTATGTACGTTTTATGTCACTAATAAAGTATGCTGTGTTCTCTCTCTAACGGACGATAACGTGATCTGGATGATTCAATGAAATTATTCTCGTCACGTTAATCTTCTGTGCTATAATATATTTTTGTTTTTTCGTCTGTCTCTCTCCTCTCTCTTGCCCTCTTGCTTATGTACTCTGTTTCTTGGTACGGATCGTAAAAAGGGATACCCAAGTCGTTACGTGTTGACACTTTAGTCGTTTATAAAGACTGTAACGCTCTGGCTGTTACACAGCGATCATGTAGCGTACTTTCCATTTTCAGGGTCAACTCGTTCAACCACTTTTACTCTCTTCGATAGGAACAGAAACTTTGTGATCTGAGCTTAAACTTTAACCCCTCATAACCTATGTATTTAACGGGAGGTACTGAAACTGTCAGTGTTCTGAAAATACTTTGTGTTATTGCTGCACGTGTAAGTTTCTTCAAGTTACTTGTGCTTTCGCAGAGCATCCTTTTATATTGAAATAAATACCTTAAGCTGCTGTTACAGTATGCAGCTTTGTCATTCCTTTTCGGAGTCCAGTGTACCGTGGAGTAAGAGTCAATCCTTTCGAGTCTCTTTGTGATTGAAATGAACGAATCCGATTAGAAATCCAGTTCTGTTCCACAGTTCACAGCATCCTATCGAGCCATTGAGAAATAGATATGCTATACATATAAGTAGTATTAGGTCTTATTACGAAATATAGTATAATCGTGAAGAATTTAGGTGAATCTCTGAATATACTAAAGTACGTGCATTCGAAATGAAAGAATTGACATTATTTCGTAATAATACATCAAATGCTTATTGAATTGCATTTCAAAGAATTTCGATAGAATTCCGCAGCCAAATGCCGGATAAGTAATGTGGTAATCTCTTATCATTATTATTATTATTGTCGCTCGGGGGAAATCCCAAGACTCTACTTTGGTCATTGGCCGGGGCACTTGCGATCATTAATCCGGAACTGAGCGCGCTATGCGTTTCAGAAATTCTCAACGTGCCTCCCACTTTCTCTCTCTCTCTCTCTCTCTCTCAATAAAACAAAAAGACAGAAATTCGTATGCACTACGTGCTTCGCAAGCAAATCTAAAACTTTATTTTGGTCCCTGACGAGATTAAGTCATCGGACGCAAAAGTAGTTTTCCAGCTTGCTCGTGGGTAAGCAGTGCAGTCACCGTTTTTATGTTGACGATTATCGTCACATCTAAATTACCAGATATACCTATGTCTGTCGACGTTCGAAGAAGCAACGATATCTCCTTTCTCTTCTTCTTCGTTCCTTGTGCTTTTGTGATTTTATACTTTGCTTCGTTCCAACTCCTTACTTTACTTCCACGATACCGTAACTATGTTATACGTGATTCCGCAATCTTTTTCTCTTTGATCTCCCTAAGGTTAAGACCACATGCGTTATTTTACGAATGGACGAGCATGCGCCAATATGATTTTTTGAAACGGAATAGACAAATAATTTAGGAAGCTACGTGACATATGAATTTATTTTCAATCGATAACTGTATTAAATTTTGAGCCGCGCTATCGATTCGCTTGCGAAATTTTACGAGTCAATGTGTCAATTTATGTAACGTATAACGATCCCATTTGAATTGGATTGCAACTGAACCAATGCTATTGCAAATTTGGATTATGTATGTAATATCAATTTAATGTTATCTAACCTTATGACATGGTTAATATATTATAGGTACATAATTCATGCCTAATATACTTTTAATCGTGCCATATATATTCATTATGTATTTGTAATGCAATAGTCAGTATTTACCATAATGCTCGTAGTCGTTCCAGAGAAGAGAATGTAACTGGAGACTAACTATACAGTGCATTCTGGCATTGTAACAATTTCTGAGAGATGTCCAAAACTATTATAGCTGCTCAGTATTGCACTGTGTTTTAGTTTGCTTGGGTCGTTTGTCATCGACCGACAATTTGATTTTGGCGGTAGTATCGATAGTTAGAATCCTCAAAATTAAATAATTCATGGCGCGTATTGCCAAGAATACTTTTGGCAGGTATAACCTTTGCTACAGGATCGACGCTAAGGCTAAAAATATCACGAGAGAATATCCTACTGGCAAGAGTCTCCTTCGTCTGAGATGAATCGTAATCTTCGAGTTACGTGAGATTCGATTTCGAGTTTCATCCAAAAAAAATCTTTCAGGTATAAAATTTCATGTTTCGAAGATAACCATGAGTTCGCTTCTAATAATATAATTTTTAATTACTTTGATCTGTCTAGAAGTCAGTCACATATCAACTCAGTAATACATCACGTGACGTAATATAATGTGTATGTACCGATATTTCAGAAAAAAAATTTACTTTTGCGGCGTCTCCAGATTCTTCACTTATTTTGTACGTCCATTGTTCTTATCATAAATCACGTGAGCGATATCCGCGACATTCTAGAGGCATGGTTAAAAAAAGACTTCTGGCAATTCTACATGTATATTTGTGGTCATTATTATATACTTAAATACTATACGGTATCTTGACAGTTTTCACGAAACTTTATTAACCGAATTATCAGGTGTTTATCTGTATTAATGTATGGCTAGATGTATATACGTACATTGTGCGTTTACGACAGTCCCTTATGAATACGTGCAGATGTATTATAACTCTGTAAAAGTTACACGTAATGCCAATAACGTTAGCAGTCACGGAAATCTCCATGTTGGCTATAGGTCTTAGCTATTTTGTTAGGGACTAGTAGAAATATAACGAGGGACATCTAGCGGCGGCGTAAGAGATTATAAGGACATCGCGTAACAGAGATCTTGGCTACCGATTAAATTTTGCTGATGAGAGTTTTATTAAAACCTCTATCCTCGTTATTGTGAATGTGAGGATTCTTCTCCTATCTGAAAGATTTCGTCCTGGTGTGTGTTATTACAGTGGAATTTCCAGGCGATTGTGTTTTATTTTTAATACAGGGTAGACTACCAAAAAATTGGTTTGATTCTCATTAATATGCTTTCGTTAAAAATATATTAATATTTGATAATTCTCGAAGTTAATCTAGTGTATCTAGTATGACGAGTGTGAGACTACTTTATTAATTTTACTTTACGTAAGTTTAGCTTAATTAAAATGACTTTGTGCATTTTTATATTCCGTATAAATTATTCTACTTTCATCGACGTTATTCCTCTTTTAAAAGAAAAACTTGTAAATCCATTGTTTTACGAATTACAGCCAGTTGAAATGGCAAAAAATAGGCGCATACATAAATAAACTTTTTTTGTTTAATTACTGTTATGACTATAACTTTTGAATGGTTGAAGATATTTTCACATTTTTGCTACCGACTATAAATCGTACACATACTTTAAAATATGTGTACTGTTAGTTGTGTAAATCTATACTACTAACCATATTTCTTAAATGAGGTTAATTTCTGTGGCTGATCAGGTAGCAAATTTTTTTCCTTTCTAATATCATTTCAAGTTTTATTTCTTGAAAAATAAAACCAATCCTGCCATCTACGTGACACACGTTGTATTAACAAATTACAAGGTAACGTACTTCGAAGAAGGAACAAATTTGATAATTGAGTTTAAAATTAAATTGATTATGTTCTATTCTGATAGCCATTGCTTATATGATTATGAAACTTAATTTCGATACTCGTTGGTAAAATCTTAATAATTTCTCTAAAATGACAGCGTCTTAAAATTTAATAAAAGGATAGTACAAATATAACAACAAATACATAATGTTAAAGTATTTATTGCGCACAGCACAAGATAAACGCAATTTTTTGTTAACTTATCTTTAACAGTAATTTCCGGAATGATTGCGAATGATATGAAAACTTAATGGTAATGACTTATTCAATTCAAATTCGATTAAAAAAAGGATTATAAAATATGAAAAAATTTTTACAATGACTGAAAATGTAATGATGCTAGCTTATGAAAATAAATATAAATTTTATTACTCCTTTTTCGCAATTAACACGTGAATCTATTGGACTTATTTATAAAATGTAACTTAAATACTTTGAAAAATAACGACGATAACAGTCTTCTCCCTACGACTTATAACACAAACGGTCTTTGGGGATTTTTCAGATGTCAGGAAAAAACCTTTAAATTTTTAATCCACTTCTTCCATCCTAGATGCATCCTCTGCTGACTCGCCTTCTACTGGCGGAGCCTCAGTACTCATTTCTTCAATCTCTATAGCCGGCGTATCATCATCATCCAAACCGAGACCCAATTTGATCATTCTGTAAATTCTTGATGCATGGACTTGAGGATCTTCCAATGCAAATCCTGATGACAAGAGAGCAGTCTCAAAGAGCAACATTACCAAATCCTTAACAGACTTGTCGTGTTTGTCAGCCTCAGCTTTCTGTCTCAGTGTTTCAATAATCGGATGATCCGGATTAATTTCTAAATGTTTCTTGGCTGCCATATATCCCATGGTTGAGGTGTCACGGAGTGCCTGAGCTTTCATAATCCTCTCCATATTTGCTGTCCATCCATACTGGGATGTTACAATGCAGCATGGAGAATCAACTAGCCTGTTGGAGACAACAACTTTCTCAACTTTCTTATCAAGGATGTCTTTCATGACCTTGCAAAGGTTTTCATATTTGACTTT
>JARPRH010000709.1:134380-148296 GCA_031763665.1 Calameuta haemorrhoidalis
GGGTTTTAAGCATATAAGCTTTTATTGATTCATTTGTTACATGATTCCACTTACAATAGCTCTAGTGTAAGTCATTAATCATAATAATAAATACACGTTAGAGCATCAATGCGTACCTCATAGTAAATGATGGAACCTAAACTGGCAATGATGTTACTGATAACTTATAAATAATTACACGAACTTACAGACTTAGTACAGATGGGCATTTTGGTAATTCCGCCGTTTTTTTTTTGTATTTATAGTATTATTAAATTTATTTATATATACTATATTTATATAAGTAATTGTATTCTCTTCCGTCTGGTTACTCACTTTTTCTCTATGTTTCATACGCTCTCCCTCTCTTTCTCTCTCTCTCAAACAATTCATACACACATGCACACGCACGTACACACACGCATTTTCGCACTCTTCTCCATTCTTTTTTTTCGTTCTTATCCTACCCGACGATCAACGATTATACACGCGTGTCTTTCATAGAATTTTCTCAATAAATCTCTTCATGTCGCGCGATCGCCTTCTCGATCTCGCCGTAATTCTTATTATCATAAAGATCTTATATATCGATACAGTTTACAGATTATAATCGTTACGTTATATCGTTAACAAAATAAAACTATTAATCGCTACAACAGTCAGCAAGCAAAAATCGTTAACACAGCATTCAGAAACGACCATCGTCGTCAACCGAATTTGTCCACGTGGGTGGTGCGAGGCTACCGCGCAATTAACCGTCATGGAACAATAAAATTGTTAACATAAAATTGTTGCGCGGTAATTATGCAAATACGATACATTGACTAGAAAAAGGATCGTTGCATTGTTGGATATTTCATCAATCGTTAAATACGTGCGAACGTTCACTATGTCTTTTCTTTGTCTATTTCCAGCGGCCCACTGTACTCGCCAAGCAAGTAAATACGCAAAAATTGCACTTGAAAAATTGGTAAGGTAAACTTATAATTTACAACCTAACAACAAATAGCGTAAACGCACAGTAAAATGTCTTCTAATGAAATGGTCGGAGGTATAAAGGAAAATTAGGTTAACTTGGGACAGGGAAGAGGGGGGACAAATGGATGAATAAAAAAGTTAACGGTATTCAGCAGCGGCAGCCGTTGACGACGAAATATGCTACGAGAATCTCGTGTGCACCGACATGACGTCATGCGTAGATAATTCTCTTCTCAGCCGTCCCGAAGGTATCAGGGATCGGTGACGTATCGCCGCCATTACGATGCACTACGATCACACGGAATTTGCACACGTGGGTGCGTCATTAAACGGTCCACAATCGCTGATCCGTAATTCGAGTTTTTAGCCCGACAGATAGATCGTGTGATTTCTTGAGCTATTACATGTCTGTTTTTTTTGCTCACGTATGCTGATTAAATCAGCGTAATTCGGCCAGCCGATATTACGGTTTAGCGCTTGACGATACTTTAAGTCTAGCACCCCGCGCCATTAAAAGCCTCAACGCGTCGCAAGTTGGCTGCAAATTATTATTCTAAATATAAAAATATCTACCGAGAGTAACCGAGTGTATTTATCCTTTTCACAGAAATATATATATAATCAGGACAATGATTTGCAGCTACGTAGGATCACACTCGCGCATTCATCTCTTACGCACACATCATATATACACACTATCATCTTTCGTTTTCTTTTTTTAATTAACAGATTAATAATTAGGTGCCTGACATTTAAATGCAATTATAATTCATTAGAACGAGATGTTTCGGTAGTTATTGAACAATTGCTAATTCGCCTTTCGCTCCTCGACGTATATAGAGATCGAATACAATTGGCTAGAAGTGAAGAGGAGGAAAGGCTCAACGAAACGTAATATAAATTAATGAACAATTAGGAAAACCAGTAAAAGGCCGTTCCGAGATACGGATCATGCATTTTTATCATGAATTTGGCACGCTCAACCATCGCCCGTTGACGTATTGCCGAATTCACAATAAATACATTTCAGATTTCGGCCATTGATTCTTGTCCATGATTAATAATAGACCGAGATATTTAGCCAGTCATATGAGAAACGGAAACGCTCTTTCCTTCGTTCGTGCACAAAAGTCTCAAAGTGGGTTCCATCTCTTTCTTTTTTTTTTTTTTAACCAACGTAGATCGCTTCAAGCATGTGAATTCACTTCCCACAGGTTGTTAAGCCTTAAAACGCATATGTCGTGTTTGCTGAATTTTGTGATTTAAATCTTCCTTACGTTAAAAGGTAAACAATTATGTATAATATATATTGAAAACTTCGATACACGCTATGTAGCTTGATTTTCGTCTCTCTCTTTTTATCTCGTTATAGTCACGTCGTTACATCTATGCATATCGATAATTTATTAATCAATATCGTAGAATAGGTATAGATGAGTTTGAGATTAATTTTTTTTCGGTTTATTTCGTAGAACATCTAGCCCTTTCCGAACGAACACGTAGTGCCCGTTTATCGTTGGTATCAAGAACTCATGGACAAGCTGTACACAAAAATTATCACGAGTCGTGCATGTTTTTACTATTTTGTGTATGATTCTCTTTCATTTTGTATCCATTAGCTTCCAGTTTAAGTACTGTCTCTTTCATTTTATTGCACTAGACACGTCTTCTCGTAACAATACGCACGTATTGACTGTGTACACGAGACTCTGCTGTCAAGACGTGTCATTCACCCAGTTTGCAAATTTTGTGCCGACATTCGAGGATCTACGTCGACGGATAAAGAATAAGCTACGAAGAAAGGAAAAAATGAAAAAGTGAAGCTCTTAAGCGTATAACGATATACGCTTGTCATAAGTCGTAATGGATAATTCTCACAAAAGAGATACACTTCCACCCTAACCTGGCGCCATAGGAATGTGTCCGTGTCTCTGACTTTCAGCGTGTGTACATTAGGCATATAGATCCGTCACTTTTTTCTTCCTCTTTCAGTTTTCCTCTCGTCGCGTGTATTATTCGTCTTAGAATTCACCTAATACCGTATGTATACGTATGCTACATTGCAATTGGCATACATACGATTGTACAATATGTATCTGGTCCACACGTGTTTCGTCTAGAACATTAAGCACCGTTCTGTACTGTGTTCTTCATTTTTATTTAAACGAAGCATGTGCGATGGCTAGTTTAAAGCCACAGACGTCTCAACTGTGAACATGACGTTTTTATGAAAACGCGCACGGAGACGCCCTCGCCACTTTCAACAGTCCTTAAGTCAATCTCGATTTGTGAGATACTTAATTAGAAAGATAGATTTTTCGGCCGTGCCAGGTTGAACTGGCAAAGCTTTGCACGTTCGTATTTTATCTATAATGTCTATGGATACAATGTACGCGTTCCTAACGGAGATTGCAATGACCGTATTATTCTCGTAAATTGTATGACGTTTTACGGATCGAATATGTCTTCCAATTCATTTGAAGATTACTGGAAAGTGAAAGCTAGAGAAGTCCTGCGACTCGAAGGCAGAGTGAGACTGATAAAGTATGCGCTTGGATGTCTTTGCGACGATATCCATCACCTCGGCCAAAGAATCGGCGACTCACTTGGCTTGTGTTTGAATTTCGGGTGGTGGACCTAGGGTGATGGGGGCCATGTTGGGGCCAGGTCCTTTGCGAGCTAGCTTCGATCTAAAATTATTTTCTTAACATTAGAGTTCTTTGTTGCTTATTTTCTCTGTTGGTGAATTGATTCTTCTAAGTATTCATTTACCTGATTTGGCCTGCTAACAGTGGGTTGATGGCGTAGAGCCAGTCGTAAACTTCTTTGTCGCCTAAGGTCTGTAGTAGGTATCCTCGATGTTTGGTTACCACACTGAAAGTATATAAAATTTGTTTACGCATTGTTCAGAAGGCATATAGATGTTTGAGAGGGTCCAAGGGTACCTGAAAGTATTTGGTACTTTAACCATTGCCAACTGATCTTCCGAATACTCGACTTGAGCGGTAGCTAGATTAATCAAAGCCCTTTCTACTGGATCCTTTTCTTCCCTGAAGATAAATACGTAGGGTCTGCGAACCGCCTGTTAACAAATATAATAGATATATTTACACGTAGGACTGTGGATAAAAAAATACATTTCTTAGGCTCTTCATTGACGCCGTTTCCACACGTACCACCCATCGTTTCTTCCAACCGTTAGTCTTGTGCTCCAAAACGTTCAGATAGCCCTTTCTGGCGATAACAGGACTAATACGTATCTCCTCGACTTCCGGTACGTATAGTACAAGACTTTCCTTCAGAGGAGATGACGAACCCAAGGGTGCTGGTGCCGTTGTGTTAGTCTGACTTGCTGATTCACCAGCCATCATGCTATCTTGAAGTTCTTGAAGTCTAGCACGTTCCGGCGAGCTCAACCTAAAGATGCACGACTTAGAACTGCTCCTCACTATTTTTCCTGTGGGCTGCAAGTAACACTCCTGCATCACCTGAACGCTTTACATTCGAAAGGCAGTTGTCGTGAGCAAGCACTTACACGAATGACGCCTAAAAAGCGTACTGGCTTGCCAATACTAAACACAAAATCCTGATCAAGCTTCTATTGCTCCATGAGCTACGACTCAGAACTGCTACGTTCTTTGTTGCAGCTTTCAGAAGAAATAGAATCAAGACCAGGGAAAAGTTCGCGACAAATGATGACGATGACATGGACAACTGCAAAACAGCGTTTCAGGCATACTGCGAGGGTTACCTGTGCTCGAAGGTTGTACGGTTGCGAGTATACTGACTCTTGAGACGAGGATGAAACTACAGAGGATATCATGGATGCAGACATGTCAGTTATGGTATCTTCTCCTGGCGACACGTCGGAAAGAACAATAGGCTCCTTGCTTGGAATTCGACCCTGAATGAGCTTGATATATTTTGTGGCGAGTTCGCGCTCTCTCTCCGTCATTTCCCAGGGTTCGTAAACGTCTTTACTCGCAGACTTCTTCAACTTCACGGGGCTGGCATGTGGCTCATTAGTGGCCTTTGCTACCATGTTGCATACTTCCTACAAGTAGATATTATAATGTAAACTCTGCAATTTCTTTTTGACAGTCGAATTTCCTACCTTCTCGCTCTTGGTGAAATCGTGTGTGGTTTTGTTACATAAGGGAACTTTGTCGATTCCAAGTTTCTCCCTGAGGAGAAGAGTATGTCTTACTCGCTCTACTTCTTCTAATCTAGTGAGTTTTTCCAATTCCCATTGATGATCGAAGATCAGGCTGTCTCCTCTAGGTCTCCATCCATGGAGATTTTCCTCGCCTCTTACATACGTCGAACTAGTGTCCAGTACTCGACGTTGTCGTCTCTGTACACCTGAAGTATCAAAATCGCCGGCAACGTAAATGGGAACGTTTCGCAAGATAAAGGAAGTTTGCGTATCATTAAGCAAGCAGTAAGGGAAGTCGGGTGCAAATAACTTGAAATGGACAAGGAGCTACACTAAGGGTCAGGCGGGACAAACCTGGACTACCTGCTTCTGAAGCGCGACGTAGAACCAACTCGTAAACGCCGCTGAGTCTGTTCGCTTCCTGGTTGCGATAATGCCCGCTGAAGAGGTGCTTCAACGATCGCGGTCCAACCCTGGCATCCCGCCCATAAATTATCATACTGAGATCCTTTGTTACAATTGCCGGTCTACCACAATTCTCCAACTACATAAACGTAAAAGTACAAAAATAGAAAATCAATATGCAACTCTTCGAATGACAAAGCTCTGCATATTCTATACCA
Organism: Calameuta haemorrhoidalis; assembly: GCA_031763665.1. Lineage (NCBI taxonomy): Eukaryota > Metazoa > Arthropoda > Insecta > Hymenoptera > Cephidae > Calameuta > Calameuta haemorrhoidalis. Next base: position 140,117 of record JARPRH010000709.1, read on the forward strand.
ACCTCCAAATATGCAGAAATAGTCATGAATATTTGTTCTCCGTATGAGGTAACTCTATTGAGCAGAGCTGAATTGTGCAATGAACTATCCCAAGCAGCCTCGAACCTGAACATACACCTATCGTCTCCAGGAATCTCTATATATTCTCCAGGGAATAATCCCAGAGAGAGTACCGACGAGTCGTTGTCCTCTTCCTCGGGTTCAGGTGTATTCCGAATGCGGCCGACTACCAGCTCCCTCACGTCTTTCCATCGAAGTTCAGGAGCGTGTTCGTGAACAATAGTGATTCGTATACGTCGCTGAATGCCTTGATGTAATAAGAAGAGTCCACGGCACGGTAGATCATCGCTATGGTCTACCACAGATGGTACGTACTCTCCATTGGGCGCCAATTCACAAATTTCGAACCAAACAAGCACGTCGTACTTAGCATGAACGTGTGATGTACTGGGAGATGGTAGGACGCTACCAAACTTTGGCGAGCGTACTGGTTGGCTGATCGGTATAGATGGAGGCAACATCCTTTTGGGTGGCTGTCGAACGCTGCTGTGGAAGGATCATTTTATCATGAAGGACTGCTCAACATTTCCAATTCTTATGCGTAGGAACACTTACTATTCGAGCTTAGCATCTTTGTGCAATGGATGCTGTTGATAATGGCCAAAGACCTCGAACACTATGGGTTGCGTCTTCAAATACTCCAGGAATGATTTTGTAACCGTTACCGTGATCTGCAGAAGTACGTGATAAGTGTTTTACAGTGTCTTGCCTTCGGAGTCAGTGCATTAACTGGCACATGTCCCCCATTGGGGATACAGCTACAAGGAAAGGAAGGAAGGAAGGTAGTTAATACATTAAAATACTTACATTTTGTACGTGATAGAAACCAGGTGGATTTCCTTTTCCAGTATTCTTCACAGGTTCCGTAGAGAAAGCTTCGTCATGTCGATGTAAGAAGCTGCACATTAACAATGATGATGAGAGAGCGAACGATGTAATGACAAATGAGTATTGAAATAATGACTATCAATATACATACTTAAATTGACAAAATATGTCAGCATATTCTGTAGAAATGCCCATTGCCTGCAGCACCGTTACTCTGAATGTAAATTGAGCACCAGGTTGAAGATGATCAGGCATCTCATCTTCCTTCATGTCGCTAGAAACGGAGCTATCTCCTCTGCCACTGTCAGCGTCACCGACTTCTTCCTCGTCCTTGACATCCTTGCAGTCTTTCCCTTCTGTCTGACCTTCGACGACGCGTTCCTCTTGCAACAGGTTCTGTTGATTCTTCTCCAAAGTCTGCGCCAGAAGAGTACCGCGTTTGTTCTGCCTATGTCCACCAAATAGATCATCCTCGAATGAGATACGAGCCGATTGTCGGACACCGCTTGAGTATTCGCTGTTTTCCTCTTCTAGAAGAAGGACTGATTAGAGGTCTGTGACATTCTAAGATTAAAAGTTCTAAGTTTTAAACGTACCGACAACGGCCTGGACTGCTACGCGAAGATATCCTTTAACGTCACCCTTTTCATTCACAATTGCAACTTTGTGAATCAATGGCACGGGATACATAAGATTGCTCAGGTAAACAAAAGATCTGTAATAATGTATAAAAATATGAATAACTCTTCAATAAGTACAATTACGACAACGTAGAAGATCATCGATAATCACCTGCCGACCATTCGGAACCAAGGAAATCTGTCGTAGAATGGATCACCGCCAGTAATAGTTTCAATATTATAATCCAAAGAAGTTGGAGACAGTTCAGCTTCGTTGTGGTACATCTCCCTCATGAGTTCCAGTCTTTGCCTATGTAATTATACACGATTAGCTAAACGAAAGTAAAACGTAAGAAAGACATCGGTTGTCATGCAGTGTATCCAGGAAAGCTCTGTAGACGGAGAACACCCATTAAAGCTCGTGGTCTCAAGCATAAATTGAAGTATATTGCACAGTATTTCCTATAAAGATACAGACTTCATGTGTATCGTCAAGTATCACCAAGACTCCTGAATATGCAAGACACTTTGCTTCCTCGATTTTCAGAGAGTGATAAAAGAGTCTCATACGATAGTAAAGGTACCGTGGGGTCCAGACAAGCACTATACTTAAAGGAGCAACGCTAAGTGTAGTGTTAGCGGAAGCGAAAGCCGTTTCAAGCAACCGCACATAAGATTTAATGGGACCGCTGGTGAAGGAAAAGCCTAAACTGATCATGCAGCCACTATCTATGCAAGCAAAAGAACACGACCGTGAAAATCGATATCAAGTACTCCAAGCTATATTGTCGATTGAAGAGAGTACTTTAAGCGGCCACACAATAACTGGGAATTACGATGTCAATGTGTTACAGAAAATTGGGACGAGTGTGTCGGGAAAATATAGCGCCAGTCTCGCTGTAGATCATTAGAATTACCGATGGATCAATCTGTGTACCTAAGACTTTCGCAAATATGCGATACGTATGAATGCGATAAAACGATGATATGGAAACACATCGACGAATTCATAACTCATTCTTCAAACTCTAAATTGTTGAGATACTTCTCAGCGAGTATTAACGTTCTAAGGGTTCTACAACCAGAATGAATTTTGTATCCGCCGGCTGAAGCGGTTACAGGATATGTATTGTGCGCGACCGAGCACCAACCTCGAAGGCAAAAGATTTGCGAGGGAAAACTTCTGATTAGAGTAGACCGTAAGGCATTGGAAAAAATCCTCTTTGGCCTCCGGAGTGCTGGGACTCAAGTCTTCATTGTATATATGTCGCATCAGCTCCACGCGCTGTCTACAAGTCAACATGTACAATTTTGTTAGTGGCCGTTTCTGCAGTAGCCGATGGACGATCGTCGAACTTGACGAAATTCTACGAACGACTTTAACACTTCTGATTGTAATTGATAAGCCCAGTTCTTATCAATGACCCATCGTTTATATCGCTTCGTGGTAACATCCCCTATGACTATAGTGCGATGACTTGGGAATAATAATTAGCAATTATGAATACAAGGAGATGGAATACAACAAACACTTTTTATACTACCTATCAGCTAATTTCTACATGAAAAGCCTACCTGAGACGTTCTTCAATCAACATTATAATGAATGCATCTGATATCTGCTGATATTACGTGCTTCATGTGACTGCGATTATTTTATCTTTTGCCTTTGAGATGGATCTATGTCTTTGTCATTTCACGCTATTACACAATTTTACCATAGCGATACACTTACCTAAGCTTGTCCAGGGTCCAGTAATGAGTAGCTCCATTTTTTGTATCTTGCACTTCAACGGCAACGATCGTACGTGGGAACGGTTTCTCCTCGTCTTCGTCATCGTCGGTGGCCGGCAGAAGGTCGACGGGTAAGGGTGAGTAAAGGGTATCGGTGAGTAGCGTAAATTGGAACTGAACCTAAACAAAAATTAATGGTATGAAATAAAACTTGTATAGGATTTTAAAAGTGATTTCTGAATAAAGTTTGGGACAGTTGTAACGGAGAGCGATACAGATTAGTAAGTACTACCTTCTTCTTAAGCTCCACGGAAATGGCGTTAGCCTCTTTGAGGAATATTGCATTGCCCCAGAGGTCATCTCGCAGACTGGTAAATTGATGATACTTCCACTTGCGGAAAGCCCACGCAGCTAGTTGAAATTCACGCTCGCTCCAGTTGCTCTCTGCGTCAAACAAGGGGTTGACTGAAATGCAAGCCATCACCAGGCAAAACAGTCAGAAAAGCCAAGCGTTAGGTATTTCCCAATTATCCCGTTAAAGGAGCGTAACGTGTAAAATAAGATTTACTTATGAATGAACGAAGAACGTTATTTATAGATATTGTAACGACATATAAAAGACAATCACATTGCGTCTCCTTTAAGGAATAGGGTTAAACTACGTATGATGGGGTTATTATTGTGTTCATGTATTTTGTGTGTTGAATTTTCCGAATGCAAACTTTCCTCTCATAACGGTATATTGCATTGACAAAGCCACAAGCCAATTTCTAATAAAGAGACAAAATTTCAGAGATATTTTCAAGATGCAGATCGCATCTTATTTCACTTGGATTCATGCGACATATCAAATTTTAAAAATGTATACATGCAAATAAGAAAGATTTCACTTTCATTCTGAAATTAGTATGAATATTGTTGGTTTAACGGAAGAATTAAGATTGAATCTCTCTTGAGCACGATGTAGGACGGATTTAGCCGGGTTTACTAGCTCATGCGTCGAAACACCAAGATTTAGAAATAATTTTAAATAACTGATGATGAATACTGAATGATAATGGAAAACCGTACGAGGTGAGTCAGCATCAATGGAAGCGTGATTATGACATCCTATGAGTATTTCAGATGAGGAATACAATGATGTTATATATTCCATGATTATGTTGGTGCAGTATTTGTTAATAAAATGAATAGAAAATTAAGCACAGCGTCTTAATATACTCACCAAATATATCTTCCTCGATATTGTTAAAATCTTCTGGAGTGTAACTGCTGTACATAGACATTGTCATACTTTGCTCCTCAACTTGCTTTTGCAAGGCATCTATGCGGGCCTCATAATTCTGATTGAACAAGAAAAAAAAATTTATTAATAAAATTGTTTTCATTAATATGCACATATCTTTGAAAAATAACTTAGTGGACATTTAAAAATGTTATAACTTGAATATTGCTAAACAAGTTGTATATAGGAAAAATATGTAGTGTAGTACCTTTCTCTGCTCCTCGAACAGTTGATCAGCCTCTTCCTTTTCTTTCCGAAATTGTTCCTCTAGAACTAACAACCTCTTCTCCATTTCCGCTTTAAGATCGATACCTTGCTTCTCAAGGAGTTCGATCTGCGCAAAGTTCCAATCAACAGTCTCGCCATTTGCTGGAGTCTCGGCCGGCGAGTTTTTCTCACGCCGTTCGCGGACCTGATCCGGATGATTGAAACGAAATACATGATTCTTGCCAAGGATAACTCGTGATCCTGTCTTCAGGATAATAGGTTCAGTAACTTCCCGTCCGTTGACGTATATCAATGCTCCTTTCTTGGGCATAAGGGTAATGACGCCCTCGTGATTCTCAAAAACGCAGTGCTCACTGAGTATATACGGCCCGCACAATTGTATATCCTGAGGAATGTTAGCTTCAGCCGATCCAATCCTAGTGAAGCCATCCTTGATGTAATAAATCAAACATTCGGACATCAGTGGATCCTCATTCAGATTAACCAGATGCGGTGTCTTTTTCGGTGAGAATACGCCAACAGTCACGCCATCTTCTTTGACAGCAACACCCATTTCAGCGAAAACAGCTTCTCGTTGTAATCTTATTGATTCAGTTCTCTTGAGTTTGTCTTCCCATGTCTCATTAAGTTCTGCCAGTCAATGAATAATTCATCAATGATCTGATCTAGATGAACCAAGTTCTATTCGTCTAACCTACTTGGAATCATCTTATAACTTACCGGCTATGAGCTTTTCGCTTGCTTGCAGTTGATCAACTGCTTCCTCAGCAAGCGTCGATGCTGGATGCGACGGTACACGTTGTCTGGCTTCCTTGACGTCATCTTCACGCTTGATTGCCTTGATGTTGGCCGACTCGTCTCCTAAGCAAATGAAAATCGTTAAAGCATCTATGGAAATGACGTGAAACCTATTGGACCTTTCTGCGAGAAAACGAGTGGCGTCAACCCGTTCATTACATGATACCAATTTAATTTTGACTCCAGTGGGAATCTGGTTCTCGTTGCGTTTATAAATAAAAATAATGTAGTCGCAAAGGAATATCGATGATTCGCAATCTTCTTCCGCTTCTTTTGAAGAGTCACAGATTAACATAAAGTATTGAGGTACAGGAGATAATAATACAGTTCAGAATAGGAGATTTGATAAGTGAATTTGAAAAATCAAACTGAAACTGGGATGATATAAGTTATTTTTTAAACGCTTTAGATACCGTTAGTCCTTACAATGGAGTTGACACCACGCACTTGAAAACACTGAAAGCCAAATGGGTAGTTTCATACCAAGAGCAAAAAAGCCTACCAATTATTTGCATGATTGCGTATATTGATTCGCAATGCCCGGCGACCGGTATATGAAACCCTTCGAAAAGCTAAACCAATTTCTTTGATGTTTAGTGCAATATAATTCTGCCATGCAACGTAATCATGGAGAAGAAAGCGATATAATTCTATGAATAAACTTGTTTGACAAGGGCCAAAGGCAGACGCTTAATGTACGTAAGCCAGAAAGGGGCCAAGCTAAAGCGAAGGCTAATCTTAACTATAATACAAATATCAAATGAACTAGGAAACGGACACTCATTCTGTACAATATAAAATTATATTTAGTTGGTAAATCACAAAGTTCTTGTCCATAATCATTATTGGTCCGCTCCCACTTCATATTAAATCGTCTTCGCTCGGTATTGATCTTCTTGATCCTCTAGTGCGACATTAGTTCTTGCCGTTATTAGCGGGCATCATTTATCCCCTTTCGCGACATTACGTGCGATGCAAACAAGAATTGCAACGTGGCATCGTAAAGCTTTATATCGCGCGTGACGATGATATTGTAAAAATGATTCGCGATAGGTACGACGATAACCGCAATGTAAGGAACTGATCCCCTTAATTAATAAAAATATATAATATATGAATATAGGCAGCCGAAGCAGTTAAAACATGAGTATAAAGGTACACAGGTATAATGAGGTAATAAACGTAGTTAGCTTGGCTGTGAAAAAGCTGACTCGAGGCAGATAGTGATTGGGGTGTTTGGTATTTCGTTTACTTACTAGATTCTTTCTTTTCATAAGTGATTTTGCCATCTGGCCCTACGTCGAGCACAAAGGGGACAAAGAAAATAACACTATGTAAATGACTCGGCCTACCTCTCGTACGGATCATTTAACGATCTCACTCAAGTTTCTTAAATATGGTACATTTGCATTTAATTGTCCAATCGTAAGGGATGAACTTCGATCGGGTCTTACCTCTTTCACTTGCGATTGGACATTCTTTTGCGCTAGCAGTCTACAACTTGGTATGTACACGTTCGTTCCATCGTTTTGTACTGAATTTTGAAGCTTTACTTAATAACTTATTTAATAACCTACCTTCTTGCATGTCGATTCCTTCTTGCTTCAGTAGCTCCCGTAGCTTCTGAATCTCTTCCTTAAGTTCCCGGATGAGCTTAGCATTGGCATCTTCGTTAACGACCGCCTTGCAGACGATTTGTTTGGCTCGATCAGCGTATCTGGGATTGGGAATGATTTAATGTGCAAACAATTTTTTCATATACCTTATGCATGTGTATACGCAAATGATAATTACCGAAGTGTAGAGAGAGTTTCATCATAATTTATGTCGGCAGGACTGATGGCTGCAATCATAGCGGTTTTTGAGTTTCCTCCAAGATTCTCACGAAGTAACCAAGTCAATACCGAATCTCGATACGGAATGAAGTCAGCCTTCTTCTTCTTTTTGGTAGCTTGATTGGTAGCCTGAAGCAAAAAGTGAGTAATATTATTTATCATCACGTAAAATAGTATTGGATCATTTGACATCAATTCACTTTTGTTACAAAACCTACCGCCTAAAGAGTTCCACAAAAGATAGCATAGCATAAACAATAATTTTACGTTACTTGAAGCTCTAACTATTTAAATAATTTTCTATCATCTAAAAGTAAAGAAAGTAATGATTCTTACGATTTCGGCAAGCGCACTGATGACTTTGCCCAGGGTGGTCAAACTCTTGTTAATGTTGGCGCCTTCCTTCAGCCTGGTACCCTTGGCTCCAGTTGAATCAGCACGCTCTGATCCTGCCAGGTCAACAAGCGAGATCTTGCTCACTGTATCAGTATCCATACCGGTCGTACTGTCACATTTGTGCTGGGTGAAAAAGATCGTGAAAACTGCATGAGACCTGCTTGAAGTCTCGTTCATATTGGTGGCAGCGACAGTTCTAGAAACACATAGATATTCCATAGTCTTTAGACTCCCGTAAACTTGTAATTAGATCATATATCGTTCAATAACAAACCTTGCTTTGTTTCCCTCGTCAATGAGATCATGAATGTCCTCGTAGGACATAACTGCGAGTTTGGAAAGATCTTCGACGTAAGGACCAAGGGCAGGATGTTCGCGTACGCGAAGATTTCCTTT
>JARPRH010000709.1:176647-195518 GCA_031763665.1 Calameuta haemorrhoidalis
TTACTTGTCTAAAGCAGAAATTGCTATGGCTGTACAATACGTCTTACCAAATAATAGTAAACTTGCTGAAAATATTACATTATCCATTTACGGAAAGTTGGGTAGTGTACATCTTTTGAAATCTGCTATGAGAAAAACGCTAGTACTGATTGTCGATGAGGTAAGTTTTGTTTTGTTTTTGTGACTCTTTGGACTAATAGAGAGATCCTGAAATCCGAATTAGGACTAATAATAAGGATTTACTATACATCTATTTCTTGACTAAACTATCCTGTGCATTCGCAAAATTGGGAGCCTTTTCGAGAGTCTCGCCATAAATATATCCTCTAGCTCAATCAGATTTGTGGATAGATCGGCTTTGACCGAATGCTCGCGATCTTCAATTGTCTCAACGAAACAGATCCCAGCAGCTACAGTGTTATTTTCAGGAGGAGGGGATTTTATCCATCTCTTCTCCCACTTCACGATTTATTTTGTTAATAATTTTCGTTACAACAAAATTCCGGGACACTTTGTTTCTGGTCATATCTACGCCTATACGAATACACACACTCACACGCGCACGCAACGAAGAACGATAACTTCCCGTGAATAGCAATGAATAACATTGAAGAGACACTGCTTCTAATCACGGAGATTAGCGATAAAAATAATTTTTCTGTTCCAGAATATGGATCATATTTCATTTGAATCTATGGATATATTGAAAGATCATCCGGTAACTCGATTTCCGTCTTTCCATATATCCTACGCTTTATTTAAGGAACATGAATCGTCTATCGTAAAAGGATGTAAAATTATTAAAAGGGATAACGATGTTGGTAGTTTTATTGTAAATCCTTCGAACAACTTGCCGAAAATGGAACAACGAATGAAACTATTTATTGACTATTGGCTGCCTGGATGGAAAGGATTATATGGCGAGAAACCCGATGAAGAAACATTCGAAAACGCATTGGTCAATCATGATATTTTAATGTATGAAATTCACTTTGTAATTCATTTTATTCAGTTTAAAAACATCACATTTTTTAAGACGTTGATATTCATTAACCAATTAATATTAACAAAAAGCAATTATTAATATTTATTAATATTTAACTTAGGCATCATTTTAATGTAAATTTTATCACTATTGCAAGTGTACACTATATCACATAATATTTTTAGCATTGAAGTAGGCATAAAATTGTCTACTGCTTCACTTTGAGCTATAATAGGTTATAATTTTTAGCATTTGTGGTAAACTTCTTAAAAAAAAGAAATTAAGATAGCCTTCGTATATTAAAACAGAATAATACTCATAAAAAGTATTTTCTTGAAAACCTTTGTCGACAAATAAATCTTGTTTAACGGAACATTTTTGAAAAAATTTACCCATTTGGATAGGTGTGGAAGATAAGAAATTTTGTGTTTAACCATTTCATATAATTAAATATTCACGCAGTCGTGGCAATTTAAACATATTTACAAATAGATTTAAGTTTGATCTAAAGCAATATCCATTTTAAAAAATTGGACCAAATAAAGTATAGGTAGTACAACTTTTTCAAAGCTCTATGCAATAAAATTCTATATTTTTAGTATATAAATATTTTTTATTCTGCGACACTTTACATGTAATAACTTTTTTTCTTTCAGGTACAATGGGCATGGAAGTGGAATTCAATATTTGGCGGGCGAACGAATTGAAAAGCTACGGGTAAAAGCAACCGTTCTGTTGTTTGGTTGCGGAAGTGTAAAATTACAACGCGTTGGCGGACGATTTCCACCTTACGGTGTCTCCAATCAATATTTGATAGCCTGCAGGTAATCTTATATACAAGATGTATAGTTATTTATGTACATTTTGTACTAAATTAAAGATATACGTGTACAACTATATTATCAAAACTTATATGTTTATGAGATGTTACAAATTTTTACCAGTACAGAACGATTTTTATTAACACAAAATTAGATGAACTTATTTCTGATAATCATAACACCACTAAAGAAATATTTATGAAGAACGTATCAGGTTATTTCATATACATAATTCCTATCGCAATAAAGGGATATGTGCGCAAATGGCTGTGTACAAGATTCCAGACAAATCGTTAAACCGATTTGACTAAAATCTACAGGAGAAATCAAGTTTCGAATTTTTTCGAATTTGCAACACTTACTATTCAAAAGCATCGCGTTCGTAAAAATAATTTTTTTTATGTTAACGAATACATGAGACGCGACTACATGGTTTATGCAGTCGTACCACAGGGTAAGCCTTGTTTTATTTTTTAGTCCCTGCGTCTTGGGCATGTTGTGGGAAGTAACAGACGCTGATATTGATAAGATGACTGCTAGTTTCTTGAGTAACTGGATTCCATCCACACAAGAGCGGCCATGGAGTGATGTTGATCCTGATTTGTGGCGCAGTGGCACTTTTGGTAAGTATTTTTCATTATTAACGTTCTTAAAACTAAACGAAAATATATACAATATTTTCAACGAAATAATATCTTATAATTGCATTTTTCATTTTAATTAATTAATATTACTATAGAAATGATACAGACCTGAAAATTTCAGTCAATTCGTTTCATATAAGTAATTCCATACCTGTTACATGATTCATATGTTTCATACTCAGGTTACTTAAAGTATACAGTAGAATATACCAAAGTTAATACACTTTATGGTATTATGTTAAATTTTAAAGAACACTGAATCGAAAAGTCTCCATTAACTTTAAATTGCATTTTTACGAACATGACCAATGAGTTACAAGTTGAACGCGCTCACTTTATCTCGTGTTGCGCGGTAAATTCTAACCGAATTTAACGGGCGAGTAATTCCAGCTTAGTCAATTTCTGTATTATTTAAAATAATAATGCGTATCCCCTCTAATCGACCAACCTCTGCTATAAAGCAAGATTAGCTTCCCGTTTTGTTCGCAGCGGCGTCCGCGTTAATTATTACTCATGACATTCAAATACATATATAAAAAGGTCAAGAATTCTCAGTAGAACGTTTATTCGTTTTCTCCATTCTTGCAGACTGCATTCCTGACGAATGTGTTTCTGCAATCATATGGAATGTGTTTCAGTTTCCATGATTTTATTTACGTATATAATCAGCTATTAATTTCCGGATTGGCAAGCTGACATCACTATTATCCTATAGATATTTTTCAAAAAATATTTTTTCGCATTTCTAATATCGGTCTGTACGTGATTCGTAAATTAGGTAATGCTAATATATTTTTTATGCGAAAAATAGTGAAAATAGTGAAAATAGTGAAAATAGCAGACAGATAGCCACAAGAAGTTTTAGCAATTCTGCAAGAATATGAGTGGAAATTACGTGATAACATAGTCTTTCCTCTAATTTGCCATCTAAGCTGTTATCGCACTAATTTTCAAGTGAATTGGTTAAATTATTTGACACACAATGTGAAGGTAAAACAGTTTATGCTACTTTTTACGACCCTGCAGAGCGCAGGAGTGAGATTCTACAGTTTACAAAGAAACTGGTTGTGCGTTGTTTCGATTCTCGTCACTGAAATTTCAACCGGTTGCTAGAATCAAAAATTTTCTAAAGTAGAAAACAAGGGATAGGGATAAAACAGGCATATACATTATATGTAGGATGTTCCAAAATTCTCGCACTCGGAGAATTACGGTATTTCGGAGACATTACAGATGCTGAAAATGACTTTTTTTTCTGTTCTGAGATTCTCAGTTTTTAAAGATAAGCAATGAAGCGCGGCAGCGACGCAAATAATAGGCGACTGCGAGTTCTCAATTTTCTTGCACTGCTTTTTGGTTTGTTGGCACTGTGAAAAGAAGCATGGTAAGACAACTTAGAATTTTGAGGTGCCTATTATTTCTGTCGCCGCTGCGATTTCAATAGTTGTCTTTAGTCGGCTCTCGAGATGAATATGCTTACGTATTACAGCCGATTGAACAAAAATATAAGTAGAGAAAAGTGGGACATCTCTTGGTGTACGAATAATTTTCCAATCAAATGTTGAATTTCTTTTCTGAAGGACTTTTTTTAATATTACACCGCAATGCAAAATATATGCTCGCGTCTCTTTATCAGTGCACATCAAAGTCAAAAAGTAAATTTTGAAAAGAAAGTTTTATATTTTACATCGTGGTTGTCCGCGAACAAAGCGTATTTCAATACCTTAAACGAGCAGCGAACCCACCATTGTGTTCTTACCGCTCGGAATTCACTCAAATTTTATTCACGATACCTGTGGTCGTTCCTTTACTATTTTGTTGCTTCTAAATTTTTATTATCAAATTTAAAAACCTCGCTAGTCACTGCGGCCTACGTAAGATACCTATATCAGTAAAGTTTGATAATTGACATCTCTTAAAACTGTCAACAGGATTCCTTGATACCGAAGCCAAGAAATCTTCAGACCAAAAAACAACAGAACCAGAAATGCTGAGAGCAGTAGCGAAATCAAAAAACGTTTGTTCACACTTCATGACAGCTGCTGCAATTGTCGTTCGAGGACTGCCTATAAAACTTGTATAATTTTTGTCAGTTTCTTATTAAAATAATTGTACTTTTAAAATAAATTTATAACTTTTAATATTCCTTTAGTAATCTGTTTATATTTTTATACCAATGTAATTCCCACCTCAGCAGACTGCACAATTATTCTCAGACAGTATATATGCATCCAAAAGTTATCTGTAGGATATTTAAAAGACAACTATTGTCCCATTAGAATCCTTAAAGACAACTTTTTGAAATTATGTGTTATTCGACTTTGTACCTCAATATCATCCCGATTAAGCTAACAATTTTTTCAGTCAAATTATTACATTCGAAGAGAATTCGCAATAAATGAATAGGTATAACATATTTGCAGCTACTAGCATACTAGTTGCCAACAATATTTAATATTGTAGCTAGATAAATTGTGTACTGCCCTCATAATGTAAATATAATATTTACAACTTTTAACACAATAAATGGGCTTTTGCGTACTTAAGCATATCGATTTAAAATCTAACTTTAAAGTATAACTCACTAAATTTTCATAATTCGTGAAAAGAGTTCAGAAATAATATTTGTGAAAATAAACCGTTTTTTGGTCTCTTATAAAATTTCGTAAACTTGGGTGGGTTATGACATTTAAAAGTTAAGATATCAATACATATTCTTATAAAGCTATCCAGCAAAACAGCGAACGACCCAAGTGATTATACAAAATTGAAAGTATATACAACTTGTAACTTAAAACGGAATATTTTATGGCCATAACACTTTTAGCAGAGGATATTTTTCTAGCGTGTACATACGTATAGTAGATGACAAAAATTGCTGATATAAAAATAGTTAAAATCATAGCCTTATGTTACACATATCATTGTAGTAAGTGCAAAATGTTTCACACAAAAAAATATCAATTAAAAATCAAATATTAACGACAATTTACAAAAGTATTGGAAAGTCGAATTACTATCGTGACGCTGCGGTGTCACGCAGTCATGGCCTTAAAATGGCAGTTTGCTTTTATTTATTTGTTCGGTAGTGCATCATGGCCATTACTGTAGCACATAGCTTATCACTAAAAATGCTCATTATTAATTCGCATTATCAAAACGAAATAATTTCATAAATATTACATTTTAATTAAAAATATATTATAAATGTACAGTACAATTTGGTTATAAACACATTTCGCTGCTTTCTTTTTCCCTCGAGCTTGGAAGCTACTCCACGCCAAAGAACGTTCAAGTTATAGGACACACATCTCGTTATAAGCGTCAAGTGAGATTTCAGTGAAAAATTATATATGTAACCTCAAAAACGTGCACTCTTGACGCTAGACAATAAAGCTCGTTTGAAACTTGAGTAGTTCGGAACAATGCGATTATAGTCACAGTGGTGAGGAAGCTGTAATTCTAAAGGAAACTTCTCGTGCAGCCCCAGCGAGAGGCTTATGACCAGATTGGACTGTATTATAATTTTGTATACATTTTGTATCCATACAACACAAAATGATATATTTAAGAAATTTCTAAAACGTGATAAAGTCATTATTCTTAAACTGTCTCTCAAAAGTTACATGTTCTGTGGGAGTAAACTGTAGAAATTATTTTTACCTATTGTCTTGTTGAGAAAATTGAATTTTCTTTTATCAAAGAGTCTATGTATAATCATATGATTAATCACATGATGATTTGTGGTTCGGGAACAGAGGCAGCGATGCTTTTGTGCGGGAGAACTTGTCCTCCGTTTATGTAAAGTTCGTCCTTGACTATTACATCTTCGCCGAGAACTGTTGTGCCTTCCATCCGCACCCATCTACCCACAACACTTCGCCAGCCAACAATACACCTAAATTTTAAAAGTTCATTACTAGATAATGCAATTTATCATTTTTGCACATTAGAATTAAATATATTACGTCAGTGTGGTAAAATCATACGTGACGATTAGTCTCACGAACTTTAAGTTTTAAATAATATGCAAATAATATATTTTTCTTATTGATATTTACCCATCAAGCCACGCATGTTCTTTAACTGTAGCTGCTTTCAGAAGAGTACATTTTTTTACACAACACCCATCAGCTAGCGTAACACCAGGACCAACTGTAACATTTGGTCCAATTCTGCATCCTTTACCAATTTTTGCTGTTGGGTCTACTAAAACGTTCCCGACTACGCCCACACCCGAATATAACTTCTCAGGTGATTTCTGCCGCAAAGAAGCCAGGTACAAGCACATACCTAGTTAGAAATAATACAAAAATTTCTATAAGTACCTATTTAATGTTAAATACAAAATGACTGTCATAATTTTTTCGACTGCTGCATTTTCCATACGTCATTTTTAGTGAAAAAAGAATATTATGAAGCATTAGACTCTGATCGTTTTAAATTCCTCACTAGGAGTTGATGCACGAATAAGAATAAAATTACTGTTAATAACAGCTATTATAGAAGTCTAATCTTTAATGTGATAAAGATATGCTTACCAGTGAGAAAATCTTTTGGTTGCCCTACATCCATCCAAAAACCAGGTAATTCCATAGCGTATAATTGCCCATCTTGAGCCATATCTGGAAATACTTCTTTTTCTATGCTCATAGGCCTTAGTTCTATCCTTTTCAGTACGCTTGGGTTAAAAATATACATTCCTAGAATAATATTAGACAATAGTTAAAGAATATCTCAATGAATTTTGCTATGAGAATGGTAAATTCATCTTTAAGCGTATTTTAACACACTATAAGTCACAACATAAATAAAATTCAACACTCTTTAGTAACTTGAAAAATTAAAGGGACATTTTCATAGTAAAGAAAAAAAAATTAGCTCTTTCTAAGAATGACTGTGGTTTTAAAGTTCATGTTGTTTCTAATACGAAGTATAATCGGTTCACGAGTAAAATGTGTTTTTAACAGATTGAAAACAATGACATCTCTAGAAAATCATATATACATGCGCTTCTTTTTGTACCAAAACATACTTTTTCCATTTAGTGATTTCAGTGACTTTATGGAAAGTCACATGTAACTTGCTAAGGATTTCTTGTTCTCGATTGGTAACAAAATTTTATTCATGAACTGATAGATAAATGTATTCCTTCTTCCTGAACATATCACACATTTATAATGCCTGTAAGTATTGTCAAATTTGAGTCTTATGCTCGTTAAATTATTAAAAATCTTTTCATTCTATTAGGTATTTTAGAATCTCAAATTTGTACAAAATTATCTTCAATGTAAAATTGCTATAACGTATCGTATAATATAAACTGTAAAATGAGAAAATTTCCAAATTTAATATTTCAGAATATTACACATAGTCCATGTTGATGCTTTAATCTTGTTTGATCTAAGATTTGTATAGTATATAAGTACGATTTACCTGCATTAATCTTGTTGGAAACAAATTCCTGAGGCTTTTCAATAAAACTTTCAATCCGTCCACCATCGCCATAAACCACGACTCCATATTTAGATGGTTCCTCAACTTTAGTGACGACAATCGTGCCTTCTTTTCCATGATTCTTATGAAATTGAACAAGCTGCTTGAAAGGAAATTCGCAAATGATATCAGAATTCAAAACAAAAAACGGTTCATCTCCGGAAGATAAAATTTCTCGAGCAAGTGCAAGTGGTCCTGCTGTGCCTAATGGTTCAGTTTCATGAGAAAATATTAAACTAACACCCAATTTTTTTGCCTCTTCTCCCAATTCTTTTTCCATTTGCTCAGCTCGGTAGGAAACTGCCAGAATTACTTCTGTCACATTTGCATCTACCTAAAAATAACAATGTTTATATGATATTACTATTTAGTTATTATAGGCCAAATAAAAACATCCTAAAATCTAAGTATACAATGAAAATTCAGAGTGTTTTCATTTATAATTTTTTAAGACTGATATTCATTGATCTAATAGATTAATGCTGACTGAAATATTGAACAGTAGTAAACGTTCAAACCTTAGAAAACTCTACAACTTGATGCAATTTAAGGGTGTATACAAATTTATATGTGTGGTATAAATAAAAAATAGTACTTATAGTAATTTGATAATAATTAAGACATAAATTTAGATCACATATTCCATGTCAATGCAGGCATCAAAGCATTACCATATATTCAAAGCTATTAAAATACATACCAGGGCTTCTATTTGATGAAGAAGCATAGGCTTATTGGCAAATTCGACAAGAGGTTTTGGACGGCTTAGGGTTAAAGGCCTTAACCTCGTTCCATAACCTCCAACAAGAATTAAAGCACGCATAGTACCCAGTCTTTTTCTCTTTTCATGCATTACTTTTCATCCAGTATACTAAATCTGTAAACGCAAAATATCATTCATGAGATCGTAAAAAGAAAATATTGGATAAGTCTATGATGTACATATATTACATCGACTATCCCTATGAAATAAGATAAAATATCATTAACTACTTATATTTATTTATTCTCTTTCAACTTCACACAGCATTAATTAATCTGACCTAAATTCCATATAAGAGAAGTATAATCATTAATGACTTAATCATTTCTATTTGTAGTAAATTATAAAATGCATCAATGAAATTCCCATCCATTTAAATTATATGAAAGAAGAATATAAATCAAAATGCTATTATCTTAATCTAAGTAAATAGCATTAAATACTTAAAGACTCGCATAAAGAGTATTATATATATTAACATTTAATTGAATATAAACGAAACATGTATCTGTTAACAAAATATTAATTTAATGAAAAGGCAGTTCAAGTATCCAAATAAGAAGTTTGTATGTAACATGACAAATAAAATAATCTTTACATTAATGCACAAATATAAATGCACATTATTATTATCAATAATTTTAGAATAAAGGATATAAAATCAGCAAATAGAAAACTATTTCTTTAATTTTATACTGTGATGTATTACCACGTTGCAGTTTTTCGATCTGTATACGTCATAAATGAATATAAGTAACTCATATTAATGTAAAAAGCTTTAATCATAGTCATCAAAATGTAATTTTCTTGTTATGTTATAAGAATTTCTCTATTATATTATAATCAGAAACAATAATGAGAATATTTTCTAATAATTATAGTTACCTCTTGTCACCGTACGAGATCTGTAACCAACTCGGTTAACATGAAGACTTGATAAAGAATTGCCACGTAAGACTGACAGATTACCTATTAGAAAATGTCAACAAAGCAGACGCTAGAAAACATGCCACGCGACTTGTCAATGCATCTTCAATCATGAAAGATAAAAACAAGATAGTTCCTTCCGTCCTTTCCTTTTTGGCCGTATTCCCAATGGAGAACATATGCCCTAAGCAAAATGATTAACCTATAGATATTCCGGATAATCCCTTGCGTAGGATTAGTAATGTAACTCTGCCATTATTTTGCCTGTGTCGTAAACGTTCTCTAAAAGTACCAGGCACCTGTGTGAAGTTTTCTGGCCAGCTTTTATTTTTTTAAGCTTTTTCTTATTCCAATCGTTTGACGGTGTCGTCACATACAGCGTACTTTACGTACCACGTATCTCTCGTAGCCAATCGCGAAATTGCCATTCCTTTCTATTATCTATCGGAAAACTAATGACAATGTGTGATTGGCTAGTGCATATTATTCGATATCCAAAGTACGCTTCATGGGGAATTAGTCTAATAGTGTTTAATAGGCTTGTATAACTTTTGATATAGTCAATAGAAAAGCCAAATCAAAATCTGGTGTGAGGTTAGCCGCCATTTTTTTGCTTCGAACCGAATTTACATAGCTTTTCCTGGACTCAATCGATACAGAATCGTTTGTTAGCAAATTAACTAATAAAAGTGTTTGATAGTTTACCGTTTGCTAGAAAAATGAAAAAATCATATGCGAATCGGTGTTCCATTGAATACACATTGTTCTCTTTGCCTAAACTTTCTACCCTTTTCAAAAGGGGCACTTTCTCATTGATTACCTTGAAATATTATCTAATAAGAATTTGCACTTTTAAAAAGAAAGTGCAGAAAGTGTAGGTAACGATAATAGACCTAATATTGCAAACTTTTCTACTTCCAATCGTCTGATAGTCGTTTCATAGTCTTGTAAAAACGTTTAACAGTCAATAGTTTTTTTCAGATTTCAGTCTCGATCAAATGCATACAATAAACAGAGAAGCCACGATCCACTATGCGCTTTCGGATAATTTTTGAACACACCAATAGTGCTTCGCAGCACGAAAACATGAACGGACCTATTAGTAACATCATTGGGTAGTTTCACTGACAAGGAACCTTTGGTACGTGTGCGCCTCCGATTTTTTTTCCTTTTCACATATACTGTAGTAATCGATAAACTAAGCGACACGTATTTTTTGTTATCGGCCCAAATTAGGTTTTTGGGGATGAAAACCATCCCGAAAATTGTGGTATTAGACACCCCTTTCATTATTTCACATATAACACCAGTACCTATCTTTCACAATGAAACCAACTGGAACAAAAATGTAATTTTCTAAAATTTGTCGAATAATTTTTATAGGGGTGTAATATCCCAAAATTATTTTTCATTATATAAATAATTGTCAAACAAGAGTAAATTCGAACCAAAAAAATTTGGAAAAAGTATATGTTGCTCGCGATAATTAAATAACGTGTTTTTGCAATTTTTACGAAAAATTATTATCTAGAGAGTAACCAATCTGAAATACATTTTATTATGTTTCTCTTAAATAAAATAATTTTTGCGATAAGAACCAACTAGAAAAATTTTCTCATAGTGAGACATGAAAAATTAGATTTTCTCAGATTTGTTAAAAATTTGCTATAAGTTATAAGGGTGAACCACCCCAACATTATTTTGGATTATACAAAAATATCATAAGTGCAGTTTACTGTTGGTATGTTTTCATAAAATAGAGGTACTGATATTACATAAATTACATAATCGTGAGGAAATTTTTCCAGTTGGTTTCATTGTGAAAGATACCTCTGTCATATGTGAAATAATTAAATGGGAGTTTAGTACCACAATTTTGGGGCGCGGTTTTCACCTCCAAAAATTCAATTTGGGCCGATAAGAAAAAATACATGTCGCTTAGTTTATCGAGTATTACAAAGTATATGAAAACGAAGAAAATCGGAGGAGGACACCTACCAAAGTGCCAAAAGTTCGTTTGAGATACAAGAACACCGGAGGCCGTACGCCTGTATTTGGAGATAGTCCTGTAAGCATGCCACTATCTCACTCACTCTCTGTAGCAGGTTGTCCTTCTCGAATTAAACTGCGCATGTGGTGTACACGTCGTGCAAAAATGTTGTCCCGCTGACATGTCAGTGGGGACATATCTGGATTTCTGTAAAGTTTTATCCATTAAATAACAGTTGTGATGAGTCTTTTAGAAATGACTCTTCACATCGGTCAAGTAATTCGTAAAACTTTGTAAAAACGACAAAAAAATATTTCGAAAATCTTCGAAATACAATATGTGTGCCACTATTTCAGGTTATGTTGGGTTAATCTTCCCAGACTGCGTGTAATACAGCAGCCTAATTCATCCACAGATATAGAAATATAAAGATGGAGCAAACTCTGCGGGCGGGAAAGCCGTTTAGAGGGGGATGCCGAGGTAACTACGCCAACTTGTGATTGGTTACTATTGGGAGTAAGCGCAGTGATGTATACGCACAAGGAAAAGCAATCATAATAAGGCATGGTCCAGCTTGAATTTGATTGGCTATGCAGCGAATTCCCTCCCCCCTCATTTTGGCTTCACTCCCCTTGCACAAAATACCAGTTTATGCTCATCCCTATATTTTTATATCTATGGCCTGTTTGCTCACTATCTCTCTCTGCAAGCCCCCGTCAATGACGCACGCGTTCCAGTATTACATTTCAGTGGGTGGTTTCCAATTACAATGTTACTAGGCAAATGTCGATACAACTTACGTTCCAACTGAAACTAGTGTCGACGTAAGTAAAAAAACGTGTACTCAGCTTCTCCACCAAATTTACTAGGGTGGTTTCTAATTACTCAAGTCGTCTCAACATAATGTCATGTTATTCGCTAAGTCTAGCAGAATATTTTCGGAAGGACGATATAACTTTGTGTTGACACAAGTCGACACACGTTGCGTATTGGAAAGCACCCGACCTGCTCTGACACAAGTCGACACAAGACATGAAATTGGAAACCATCCATTATAATGTCGCGGCTAGTAATAAATAAGCTCACTAGAGATTGAGAGGCAAGCTCAAATGAGGGGTTAAAATGGCAACACGATTTCTCTCCCCAAATCAGGGAAGGAAAAGGGAAGAAAAGTCCCCCGTAACGAAAAAGAAATATTGTAAGTTTTATTTCCCCGAACGTCTTTAAACATTGAGAAAAGTCAATAAATTTAGAAAAACAAAGAACTCGCAATAAGCTACAAGCGTCGCGAAATCGGGTGAGAACTACGAAACAAGCGGGCGAGAAAAAATTTCCGCGTGTGAGAAAAAAGATCGTACCGATGTGTGCGTGCGCCGTGTCAAATATTTATTTTCTCACTGAAAAGCGCCACTTCGGTCACGCTCGGTAGGCACGAAAAGTAGCAATTCTAACGCATGCGTTGCAAACAACATACTTACTGTCTATTACCGATAAACTGCCGGACTTCGTAATTCTTGCGTCCCCACTACCAATAAGTTTTTTAGGAAAAGAAGCCAGGAGCCATCCGTCGTGCATTTCGAGGATATGTGAGCGCACAATCTCGGTCTTTAAACGACCCACCGGTACCGTGGAGAGTTAAAGTCTGTAAAAACTTACCCTGTCTTGTACGAGTAAAGTTCAGGACAGCATCGTTTAGCATGCATTGTAATTAAAATGACTGTAATTACTTCCCAGACTGTACAAAAATTTAAGACTGGCATTGAAATATGGTATTAACATACATATTTAAAACATTGAATATTTTTCTATTTGTAAAATCATCAATAAGATATAAATTGTCACAGTTATGCGACTAATCAATGCTTAAAACGAAATGTCATATCATTAATTAGAATCTTTCTCCATGCATAACCTCCATTACAATTTCGATGTTGACCTATGAATTTCCTTTGCTAACTGTACAGCATATTTAGCTGTTCCTGGAGCTGTACAGACACCATATCCGCCATGGCCATAATTGTGCACAACCTGCACAATACACCATATTATTAGACACAGAACTAGAGCAATTTAATAACGTTAATTTACTAAATAGAATTACTTACCATTGTCCCAGAGTAACCAGTAAGCTTTTCTGGTTCTACACGAACATTTCCCTCCCTATGAGGTCTAAGACCAGTAGCATAGGCTACAGTTTTGGCTTTACTCAGAGACGGTAGCAATGCTTCGCATCTCTCGCGAATTGCTCTGTTTTCATGCTGACATATGCCTGGAAATACTGAGTCGAATGATCTTGATCCACCCAGTGTACAAACACCATAGTATCCAGGTATGATGTAGGTATCCAATTCTCCATAGAAGCAATTTTTTATCCAGGGTGCTTTGACCTATTGGCAAGAAAGACGCAAAATTATGAATATCTTATTTTTTACCTATTGTCTAACAAAGTCATCTTTATATTTCTAATAGATTTCAATTCAATTATACCTTTATAACTTGTCCTCGAATAGGAACGAGACGTCTGTCATCGCAAAGTTCTCGTGCACCAAAGCCCGTGCAATTTATTATTAGCGGATTCTCTTCACCAAGTTCACTCAAAGAATCAATTTTCCTCGTTATTAAAGAGACCCCATCCTCCCGCAATCTGGAAAAGGATTTTTCAAAATTTTTCAAGTTTAAAAAATTCTAAAATATAACTATTACTTTTGCCTTGCCCAAGGAAGATGGACACTGCATTCGGTCAGTATAGTTGTGAAAAATGCACCATATTTCCAATCTCCTCCAACAATATTAAACTCATCCTCAGTGGCAGATCTGTATATTGGTACAAGGCCTTCCATCCATCTATTCTATTATTTATTAAATAAATCAGAAAAGAAAATACATAATATATCCATTACACAAACCTTCACTGCATTTGGACCAGAATTGGCAAAGATGTAACCAGAAATATTGGTAACCCCAGCAACTCCTGCTTCAGCTGATTTACGAATATCATTGTAATATTCGTAAGAATCATTTATCCATTTTCTACGATAAAACCACTAAAATTTATTATTTGCATTCCTTTCCATCATTATACGGTACCTTGTGATTTCTTCGCTTGGTCCAAAATATGAAGATCCAACTCTAAAGATGCCTGCGGCTACATGGCTAACCGTATTATCGAAATCCGACGCGAATACGGTAATATTCGCATTACGTAATTCACGCTTCAATTCCAACGCCGTAGTTAAGCCTACTATGCCACCACCAATAACTGCTATTCTCATTTTACAGAATTTTTAAGCAGCTTCGAAAGAAATCTTTGAAATTTCTACCACGAACTTTGAGAATGACACAAATAATACAATCTACGACTTCTTATGACGTATACACGTGTTATCACGAAGTTGAATATTACGCGAGCAGTTGTACTATCATCGACATTTGACTATACAGAATGTGCATATGGACGATGCATCACACAATGGAGTAGCGTGGAAGATTTAGAGAGTTCATAACGCATGCATTAGGTTTTCGTAATTTCGAAAGCTTAGACGTGCTTTAAATATGTGTTGTATGATTCATAAAATCTGCAAAATAGGAACTCCTGATTATGATACAATTAGACGAGGTAAGGTACTAACGATAGTATTTTGGTCAAGATCGCGCAGGGACCAATGACGTCACGTCGAATGCAACATCAGTTTCACTTTGAGGGGACTTATCTACGTTTTGGTTCGAGAGGAGATAGCACCTCTAAATGGAACCGATGTTGCGGCGCAATGACACGACATACGTGAAGTCAGCCAATCAGAGTAGAGTCCAGTCACGTCGCTGTCCAAATGCGCAGAACTGCTAGTAGCTATATCTCGTCTATTTGTATCATGCTCCTGATTACATGACTATTAATAGATCCGTTATGGCAAAACTTGGGCGTGGCCTAAGTAGGCGGTAGAGGGGGGAGGGGGGTCACCCCAAAAATTGTGTCTCGGAAATTTTTTCGTTTAAAATTCTCAGGGCCCAAAAGTTTTGCGATGAAAATTTGTTGTGTTTACAATTCTCTGGACCCATGAGTCTCGCATATGAAATTTTGCGCTTAAAATTTGGAAGTTGAACATTTTTCGTTGCCGAGAAGAAGGGATGTTTACAGAGGGTGGTATATCGCAATTAATCAGTAGGGTGTGTTACCAGTTGTGAGGATTATAAAGATAATTTTTACGTTTCGAAAACTAGTCAGGAGAGCAAAAAGTTTTCTGACGGAAAGTTTCTCGTTTCGAATTCCAAAGGCCTGAGCAATGGCGCTTTTTTCGTTTTCAGTTTTGAAAACGGAAAATTTTCGATAGCCAAAACGAAAGGAAGTTTACGAAACGTAATACATTGCGATTTGTCAGCAGCGTGTCTTATCAAGTGTGTTGATGAAGACATTATGATTGTGATACGAGTACCTAACGTATCACTCTTGTATTTTCGAAGTATTTAGTTATGTATTCCTTCCTCAACCCCCCCCCCCCCCCCCCCCGTTACTGCCTTCTTTACCCCTATTACAGCCGAACCACCCATTCACATTTATATCCGGACTTCGATCGCCGACCTGATTTAAACCTCGTATCGTCTTCGAGCGCCATAGGTCCTCCCAGGCAAATACCGTCCAATTGTAAACGAAATCGAATTAATCGAGTCGAACACCACTCGTTTCGCCTCTTTACGAAAATCCCCCCAAAAAAAAGGATTAGCATCAGGTTCCTGTATCCCTTAGCAAGGATCCTTTTTCATTCAAGCGAGACGAACGGCTGACCCTCTCGCTTGTTTAATGCTGGGATGGGTGGGTTTCGCTATCGGCAATATTGATAGTTTTGGCTCGACCTATAGGGTTGAGAAGGGTTGCTTTGCTCAAATAAACCCTGTGTTACGTGAAGTATATATACATATGTGTAACACTCTAGTGCACCCCTTTCTCCCCCCTACACCTTTCACTAGTAGGATCCTCCCGCGGCACCATCATCGCAGTCACTGGGATCATCCTCTTCAGCGCGACCTTCCATATCGCCACAGCTCTGTCCATGTGCGGATACTCGCAAAATCCTGAAAAAGCAGGTGTACCAACTGACGCTGAGGGAAAGATGAAAGAAAAAAGGTCGAGTTTAGACGCTGATTAAAGTGCATCGCTCGCTATGAGGATCTCCGAAATAGCATAGTCTGAAGCAATGGAAACTTCCTGAAGACGTCCTGCCCCGCGGGGGTTGGTTATGCATGACTCTGTGCTTTGCTAAAATGAGGCTGGACCAGAAGTCAGCAGGGCGAGTAATCATCTGGGAACGTCGGGATGAAAGGCTGGGCTGTGCGTTATGTGGCTGGAGATATATTCACTTTAATGAATAAATTAATACTTTGACGAATTAAGGTCTCGCGAGGTGTGTTTAAGGAATAATAATAATCATTGGGTATGTGTCTGTGCGATACAGATGAACACGGCTAATCTCGATGTGTGCTTTACTTTTGTAAAAAGGGATAGGTAATACAAAAATTGTGTTTTTATTTTTTACGGAGATAAATATTTATCACGACAGGATTCTCCGCTAGGGGTTATCCCTGTACTCGCTCTTCCTGCCGGTAACCCTGGCCTCGTTAATTAATAGGAAGAACGTGTCTGCTTTAGTTTTAGCGCAAAGAAAAAAAAGGACCAGATAAACGAACGAGGGGGAGCGAGACGTTGAGAAATTTATAAGTTTTATACTGCTGAGGATGCTGGTTGGATTGACAAATCCGGTTTCAAATTGAACTTCCTTTGGTTGGATTCGTCATAAGTTTGACAAGTTTTTTTTTTCCTTTTTTCATCACACTTATTCGCCATATATCTCTTATCGAAGCAATTTAACTTGCAAAATTTATGTCTCTTTTAACTGGCGGTTCCACCTTGTATAATACATTGTACAAAGTACGAGGATAGAACGCGCATGCGCGAGAGACGCTCAAACTGTCGCTGTAAATATGTAAGTTAAAAATTTACGTCTAGTTTGCCATAGACTGATTACAGAAACGTACAAGTTAAATGAATTTTGAAAGAGCCAGTAGAGAGGATCGGACGTGACGATGGATAAAAAAGAAGGCCCCTGGAGAACGTGGTATCGGATTGGCGCGAGGGGACCTCGAGCGTAATTTGCGGAGACGAAAGTGAATTTCAACCAGGAATCCAGGACACTCCGGGAATAATTAAAATTATCAAAACGCAGAGAGGTTTCGGTGGTTAAATCTCCATTTTCGGGAGGAACCAATATTCTAAATAAAACTCGGGTGACCTTAAGCCGCGTTTACACCAGCCAACAATATAGTCGAGCCGAGTTCTTTAATTGACAAATTTACTTTACCGACTGAATTTCGCAGTCTAAAAAAATTCCCTCGTGTTTTCCCTTTCACGCGTAATACAATTTTGGCATTCTAATTAATACCGTAATTCAAGTAGAAGTCCCGGTTGACGATTAAAAAAATAAAAAGATAAAAAAATAATATTCCAAGACCGTGTAGTAAACTTACATAAAGATTAATGTAATTTCAATAAACCTATAAACCAAATGCCCAAGACCGTACGATAAGATAGCCACATCCGGATCTTCCGATTAACCGGAAGGGATCACCGGAGCGATTGATACCAAATTGGTGGTACAGGTCTAAAGCAGGCAAATCCAATTGAACGAGACGTAAACGATTAATCTGCGAATAATCATATCAGTTCCCCAGCCGTGCAGAAACTGTACCAATAAGACCATGAAGTAAATTAGTAAGAGCCAATTAAAATGAATTAAAGAGAAGCACAGGAGAAAGACGAAAAGTGTCAGAGAAGCAGTGTAACTTATGGTCAAAAGAAAGAGAGAGAGAGAGTAGGAGAGTGAGAGACGGGTAATAACTATAGGATAGTAACGCCATGTATCAGATCGCCATATTTTTCGTTCGACTCCTTATTGTGAAAGGAACGTTCCGTTGCGTACGAGAAAATAAAATTATTACGAGAGGTCGCGGTCGAGTTCAATGACATCATTCCGAAGTAAGAAAAAGAGCGGTAGGGGCTCCATAGTGAGACAGGCGTAGGTACACACGAGAGAGAGAGAGAGAGAAAAAGAGGGGGGGGGGGGGTTAAGAAATGAGTGTGAGATCAAAACAGAGAAAGAGTGAAGGAGAGATACTCGCTACATCTCTCTTCTCTTCTCTCTCTCTCTCTCTCTCTCTCTCTCTCTCTCTCTCTCTCTCTCTCTCTCTCTCTCTCTC
>JARPRH010000710.1:16891-62700 GCA_031763665.1 Calameuta haemorrhoidalis
GGATTATGGGCTGGCGATCATCGATTGGCCCAATTTGCGAAGCCATTACAAATCCAATCCGTGGAATGTGGTACCTATATGTATATATATAGGTATATACCTGTCCCGACGTCCCTTCGGCATACAAGCTACGTACATATGTACCTGCAGGAATAAATGCTGACCTGGAACGTAACCACATGTCACGAGATCATCCATTTTGAAATTCATTACCATTTGCCTCTGAATCTCCGCAGTATCATTATAATGCGAACAGTGGTTAGATCGAACAGTACAATTTATCAAAGTCAAATAAAATATTGAAAAATTTCTCTTCCCCCAATGCATAACCCCCGCAACGACTGCGCAAGATAATTTTGTTTTTGACTTTCCAATATAGATCTCTTATCTATATCTGTAATCCATGTTTTCGTATCGACTGATAAGTTCGATCACCGTTTTATATACCGTTTAAGAACGCACCACTGGGTTACGACTTTCATAACGACATTCTCGAGAGAACTGGTGGATGCCAAGAAACGTCCTTGCGATTGAGTAAAGTATTATGAGTAAAGTACTGATTATGGGTCTCGATCAACACGATCATCAATTAATTGATTATTTGAAGGATAAAAAAAGTCCAGAATCAACACCAAGTTATATAAGACAAATGTCACTGCTTCCACCCATTTTTACGTAACGTCCCATAACTATATATAGGTATGTACAAGTAACACAGGATCCATCCAGGTAAAGATCAATTATACGCATATTAAAGTAATCAAATCCTTTTCCGTTTGACGTTATCATTCACAGAAATGAGATCATCATGTAACAATGGTATCTCCAGAGGAATGAAATCTTATCATTTCAAGACGATTAGAGTGTCTTAACGAGACTCGGGCGTTATCTCGTAGTTTCGTCGTGGCAAAGCATTGCTCGCTTTTGTTCGATAAGAGCAAAATAAGAAAAGTCAGTCAAGCGAAAATCAAGCGATAGATCATCCAATGAAAATCTATAAGGAAAGTCATAAACACGAAACAACTTAAGAAAAATTGTTGGCGACGTCTCCGTTCTCTGAACATATTTATATACGTTATCGACTATATAATGTGTGTCGGCACATAAGTCCACGTCCAGTGTACATAAAAGGGCTCTGATCTATGTGGATTATGATATAGAGATCTACGACCCCTAACAAGTCCATTATCCCCTTACGCTATTCTTGTAACGACTCTTCCTGGGATAGTAGTAGGATAGGTACAGTCAGCGCAGAAACTAAACCTTCATATCACAGAGAGCTTTTAATATAATCAGAGTCGATCAAAACCATATATGTATACACTCGTTCACGAGGATGCTGGATGCCTGAATTCAATGGGTCAATAGGCGTCTCGCGTCATCTTGATATTAATGAACAGCCCGTTAGCGTTAGACCGTTCGGGAATGTGGGACTGCCTGACAGAGTCCGATTCACATGTATCAATAGAGTATCTCAAAGGATCCGATAGAACAATGCTCAACGCTAGACGAAGAGTCCAGGACGGTTATTGGTGATGAGACGACGCGATACATATATATAAATTGTAGGATTTTTATGGGTATATATAGGTAAGGCGCAAAATCACTGTTCTCGTATCTTTGAGGTTTCTGTTTTTATTTCGTCCGATTTTTACAGCGTCGTGTCCATTACCGACTCGTTCATCTCTCTCACACTCATCCATCCACACGCATACACACACCGAGGCATTCGATTCTATAAGCCTAGGATGAGCAGTCTAGGCTTGCCTATTATTGTTTTTTCTATCTATTGCGCTGACATGGCAAGGCGTCTAAAGTTTAGAATCCTACAATATATGTATAAGCGCGGTGGATGTTTTCAGGAAGACGAGATCGAGGATAAATAAAAATATAAAAGAACGTGAAAGAAGTCGACGTGGGCAGTGGAATGCTGTCTGGTCGGATAGGAACGGTCAATGTTCAGAAGAAGGTCGGATCAAGGTTTCCGTATGATTACGTACCTTTAAATTTTTGGCTTTCGATTAGTTTAGACAGGTGAAACTTGCGGATACAAAAAAGAAAAAACCCAACGTACACCGAAAATAACAACTGCCTTATCCCGAAGGACCGAAGGGGAGTGAGATACGACAAGATCAGGTACAGAGCTTGGATTCTGGAAGAGAGCAGCCGGTCGATTTTAATGGTTTAGATAAGGAATTGTGTTTGAATATTGAATATTTTTTGTTAATCGTGCCCGACACACGTATCTCGTGCAAGTGGTAAAGGGAATACCTGGGACATGCTTACGTCACACTGTCGGAAGGTCCAGATCGTCACTCCGTACCAAAAAGAGAAAGAGAGAGGCAGAAAATTTGAAAGGAATTTATGTCGCGAAAATAATGTCTATCCTGATCCCTCTGGAGGAAACGTGTGCCAAAGGTATAATTGCACAGGTGAAACCGACGAGTGTATAATTACAGCAGGGAGCTGACATCTCGACGAAGCACAACTCTCGAGTGATGCTGTGATTTATAACGCCGCGAATGACACTGTAGAAGACTATAGTCTGTACGCTTTAGGTTACACGGGATATGTTATGGGATAGATAAGAGGAAGAGAGAGAGAAAAAGATACATAGGACGAATAGAACGTGCAAGCGTAAAAGCATTGAGGTAGGCGAGGAGAAGCCTTAAAGGAATTTCCGAGCGTGCGTGTGCACCCACTCGTTATTCAAAATCATGTCAATAGCATGTACAGGGTGTCTCTTGTGAAGTCCAACATTTTTTTGTTAATTATATAAAATGCAAAATTTATGGAAAAAAATTTCTTGGATATTAATTTAATTTGTGATACTGTGATGTGCATTATTATCATTTAGGATTATGCCACTCATAATCCTTTTATCCTATTTTACATCCCACTTACGATCACTCACGAAAGCTACCGTCGATAACGTACATGTATGATAAGACGTCGTAAATATGCATGACTAATGCCGACACCGGTTATCATTTATATTATAGTATTAAACTATTTTTAAATTGACGCGAGTACTGTTTGACGTAGATGCCTGAAAATCGACGCCGCTTATTATACATATATGTAATTTGATTATGCGCCACGTGCGCATGCGTAGAAACGCACGAGCAGTAAAGACATCAGTCGTGAATCATATGTTTAATTTTTATTATTTAGCTCATCTCTATAAATACATGTGGAAGTTTTGTATTCGAAATGATCAAAGACTATCAGTGGGATTGGACATGCAATTCTGAGATTAATGTTTTCATTAGAAAAATTTGTTACAATTTTCAGATACGTGATTAAACTTTAAAAGGCCAGTAATTAGGAGTGAGTTTAAAAAATTTTATTGTTCATACCAAAGCCCCCATAAGTGTGTCTCTCTCGCACTCGGAATTGGTATAGAAAATTGGAAAAATAGTGACAGACTTGGCTCGATCGAACTTTCAGTCTGTCAAATAAGCATAAGAGGAAACTCAACGCGGATTTTTTCCATTGTTATTTTACAAGTCGGTGGTTAGTTAAAATGATATCGTACTAATTGTCAAATCTGACTACAGTGCATTTCAGTTGGATAACTCCGGTGCATTCAGAGGCTGGTCTCTGCAGCATGTGTGTGAATAGGTAGAGCGTGTGTGTGGGATGCATCTATCAGACATTATACATATATAGCATGGCGCGTATTATGGAGCCACGAACGACCGTCCATCACACTTGAATCATATACGGCAGGTCTTATTAATACCGGGTGTCGAAGCATTAACAAACTCAAGGAAAGCAAGCTATATCGTGAATTCTCGTAAATTTGTGGCAAAGCGTTTCGTTAATATATTTAATTTCTCTGGGAAGACTGGCTGGTGCAATCTAGGCCGCGCGCGCGTGACTAACAATCCTGAGAAAACACTAGTGTTAAGGCCGTCAGATTGAAGAAAAGAAAGAAAAAGAAAAAAATAAGAAAAATATACCGTGGAAATCGTCAGACAATTTACATACCTATACACACGTCTCTATGGAAGTCTTAACGAATCAAGAATTCCTTTACGGATTGTTCTCCGCTTTTACTCGTACACATACGCACACTTTCTTTTTCTTTATATTATCAACATCTACCTTAAAAACACCGAAAATTCGTCTACAAAATGAAAATAAATTTCGTGCAATCGAGCGTGCCGAATTTTGCGCGGCAAGGAAAGTTTTCAAGTGAAAAATGAAGGAGGGATAAAGTCAGTGGAAACTTGGCTGAAGGCAGCAACGTGGCAAATGGGCGACAAGGGCTGCCAACGACAGTGAAGCACGGTGCGTCATTTCGATAACGATTATCATGGGTCCCTAGGGAGTCTGGGAGGCCGTGTCCAATGTGTATGTACACAGAAGTATGTATATATACGTACAGACTACATGCCCTATATGTATACATGCCTGGCACGACGAAGGCACAGTGCTGAAACTCACCCTACAGTTTCTGGGTTAAATGGCAAGCCTTCGGAGAGAAAATACACAGACATATTTTTTCTCCTTTTTTGCTTTTTCATTATTCGAAAAGTGAAGTTTCTGCCTGAAATACTCGAAAAGACCCTCATTGTACGTCCGTCATCACTGTACGACTTTTTCTCTGGTTATACGAGCTTTGCGTCCCATTCCAAACTCTTCGAATACTTAGACCCGTTCTATTTTTTTTAAATCCGCTGTTTCCAAAAAAAAAAAATAATAAACTGCCGGAAACGAGATATACAACAATTTCAAATGACGCAAGGACGTCTACGGAATAACTATACCGGCAATTATTCGTCCTCGCGCTGCACCCACGTGCAAGTGCTTAGGTGCTAGGTGTTCGACGTGGAAGTCCAGGTATTCCTCTTTATAATTCCAGACCAGCGCACAGGAAATTGATTTTCCTGGGCTGGATTACTTGAAAAGTAATGTAAATTACTCTGGTTGAATAAATTAAATATTCCAAAACAACATATAATATCACTTGTTAATAACAGTTCACCTATTCCCTTAAAAATCAGTGCGTCTAGGACAGGCATGGGTGATTTCCGCAGGTTTCGATGCAACGTCAAAAACAAAAGTCTATTAATCTGCTTGTGAAGGTCGGTCATCAAATTGTGCTTGACTGTGATTGCGTGGGTGAAATTTTTTAACAGGGCAATGTAGAGTTTGATTTCCATGCTCTCAAAATTTGTTTCCCTTATATAAAATTCTAACTGCTTATGCTTCATAAATTGACGATCGAAATGAATAAGGAATTCAGAGAATTATTGGTTGCAATCAGAGAATAATTTACGATTTAATTTATGTTGGGGGTTGTTTTTCGGGGCTAACTGGTGTATCACAAAAATAGCAAAGTGTTGGGAATATAAGCCCTTAAAATTTTTCGTTCTCGGAGTCGAGTGTAAGTGAAAACTGTGTGGATGCCGCTTAAAATGTGACGTGCATAGCTACGTGAAAAGGTTCTTTTGAAAATTGAAATCAGTGCGAGAACAAAAGTCTCCTGGAAGAGTGTAGGTACCCAGATCGATCCGAGATTCAACCCTCCGACTACATTGTAGCTTTTCTATCCTTTTTCTTCCCTCGTATGTTCCGCCATCCCTTCGGGATCCTCAACGCGCACTACTCAAAGCTAAATCCGACTTCGAAAGAGTCCATGTTGTGCGAACCTTGAATTAATAAGAGGCAGAAATTTACTCAAGGGATGATTCTCATATCTAGGAACTTGTTGCTAAAGCCGTTTGGTATACCAAAGGGTAAAAATATACGAAAGCTTTTTCAACGTGGTTAATAGCCAGGAGACTAGTTTTACGTCACGTTCATTTCCTAGTCTGTATTATTGGAAAAGCTTGACGATAAAAAAAAATGATAAAACTTTAATTAGGGGGGTTTTTGTATATACTTGACGTCTTCTGACGACCCTCTCGTAGCAAAATTCTTTTTCTTTAACGCGCCACTCGAGTGTTCAAGGTGGTCTTAGTGCCTTCTCTATGAATAGAGAAAACCCACCCACTTTTACTCCCACAAACATCTATGAAAAATGGGTAAGAAAAAAATCGGGAGAAAACAGATGAACAGAGCCTAAGGGATGACATGACTAATAATGTCTTTTGAATATTCCCGGAATAGCGAGGAGAGACTATAGAGTATTTAAAAAAAAAAAGGTTCAAATACTTTTCATCCCCTAATAAATCTTACTAGACGTTGACACTGCCCCGGGCTTACGAACCCCCATGGAAATTTGTCACCCTTAAGGATTTCGAAGTCTTGAGAAACCCTTCCGCCGGATGCGACTGTCTCCAGCGGCTTTTCTCTTGAGCAAGAGAAAGAAAGGAGAGGAACTTCCGGAAAGACCACAATGAGAAATTTCACACTCCTTTTATTTTTATTGCCAAATTAAATGCCCGTCTGGCACTTTCAATGGTATCAACAACAATTAAAAGTCGTTATCAAAAGTAATAAACGATAAAAGGGTATTACTACTAGAATAGTTCTAGAGTTCCCTATAGCTTTTATCAAAAATTCTGATTTGTATCACTTTGAAAAATATATTTCAAAAAATTTTACAAAATCTCATTTATATTCCGAACTCCTGAAACTCTGAATTATTTTTTTTCTGAACTTTCCCTATTTACTACGGGGAATCTGAGTCCCAGAACTCTTTGAATTTTAGTTCTAGAGCTTTTTGCCATTAGGATTTCCAGTAGAAGTCTTTCAGTTCTACTCCTGACTCCTTCGATTATCCCTCGGACTTTCCACAAGTTCAAAATAGAGATTATTAAATTATCTAATCCGAGCCATAGAGATCCCCCATTATCAAAAGACACACGAGCATGATTTACAAAGGAGAGGGGAGGGCAGATCGGAAGGGGGGAACATTATTATTCCATCAGCACTCATCAAGTTACGTCACCGTCTGTTAGTCCAAGGTCATGATTCATTGGGGTTGACGACGCGAATCGATGTTAAAATATAATACAGTCAACGTATATTTAAAAGTAAGAAGAAAATATATTGAATCGATACGAAAAGAATAGAACAAGAGAATAACTCGAGTAAAGAGGGTCAAAGAATAAGAGAACCAGATTCTATTTATAAGACAGCGTGGGGCCAAGGCCGACGACGATTTGTCGTTTTTTCTAGAGTCTACGCGATCGGAAGCGATTATGACGTTGGTACCACTGCTCTGTTTTCGGATTTACGTCATCTAAAAAAAATAAAAAAAAAATAAAAATTCCCCTCGTATCTTCAGACTCTAGG
Source organism: Calameuta haemorrhoidalis (assembly GCA_031763665.1). NCBI lineage: Eukaryota > Metazoa > Arthropoda > Insecta > Hymenoptera > Cephidae > Calameuta > Calameuta haemorrhoidalis. The sequence goes on from JARPRH010000710.1 coordinate 24,143, forward strand.
AAAATTCTTCTCTTTTTTTTCTCTATATCAACCAACCGCCAAGCGATACGATCAACGTTTCTACAGCATCCCTCAGGACCAACTGAAATTCCACCCTCTCGCTTTATACCTACGTAAAACTGTCTCACAATTATTTATTCAGCAAGAGAAAAAGAGGGTGAGGGACACTCGCGCTAAGGCCGAGTCCATTATGAATCTCGAGCTCTTAATTAGCGATAATTGCTTGGCATATACGATGGCTGCCCCGTACAAGTACAGAATCCTGGATAGGTAGGCATGTGTGTACTACCTTGCCGTAGCTATACCGGGTAGACCGAATAAGTAGGCAACGGTGCATGTCGTCCGTACTGAGAATACCAGTGCTTCGGAACAGGGTTCTTCAACGTATCTACTGTGGTCTACCGGTATGCTGACAGACGCGCGTATCCACTGCCTACTAGTTCCAGCTCCACGTAAGCTGTTTCTGACAGTTGTCAAATTCAGTGAAATAAATTAATTTCCACCTGACGGTATCACGTGTCAAAATGTACTAATGGGTCCTACCTTGATCTGGCATCGTTACGTAACTGGACCTTCCGTGTGTGTGTGTAGAAGACTCCTCCACCAAATAACCACGGCCACAAAACACCATGCACTGATTCACGCACAGCCGACAACTTTCCGGGATTCACGATACACTGAACGTCCTCGTGTGCTTGCGCGGAGCACATATGTGGACGCGAATTATAAATAACGTGTTACGTATGGGAATTACGAAGAGAACCGCGCTGCTCGCCCGTTTGCGATCGACTGATTCTGATTCGTGCGGCGACATTCTATGGGTGCGTGAAGGATCGTAGAGGGGGTAGAGGCGGTATAGGAATGAAAAAAAAAAATACTAAGCGAAGGTACCCAGGTAGTGGACCATAGGGGTGATCTTCGTATGCAGACCCTCACTAAAAGGTCTAAACTCGAAAACAGAGTCCAGTTTTTCTACACTGAAGATTTTCCCCCTTTCAATTCTTAAAAGCAGGTAGAAAGCCAAAAATGTTGACAGTCGCAGAGAAAGAATGGCGTCTGGAGTCACTGGATGGTCCAGTACCAAAAGAAAAAAAATCTTGCTCCAAACTAGTCCAACCGGATCTCATAGAGGAAAGCCCGTGGATGCTGCGTAGTGATTATTGGTATTTTAATATATACGATAATCGAATAAAAATAATTTGAGATAAAATAGAAAAAAAATCCCATATTCATATCCCATTGACAGTATATACCGCGTATACTTTTGTGGGATGAAATTTTGTACCGGACCAGTATGCTCCACCCGGTATAATTTATATGTCATCGAATGTACCTACGTGCAAACACATGGTGTACACGGTGAGTCAACATCATCGATATCTCTCTCGAGAAGGAAACTCAGACTGACTGAAAAAAAAGATGGTGGCGCGAAGGTTATCCGATCGCTAAAAGGCGTTACTGGTTGGCTTGCATAACTCCGCCTGTTAAACTATATGTGTATCCTCATTTGCATACGGTGTCAGTGAGACACAGTACAGTACATATGTTACACACAGTACATTGAATACCCAGTAACATGCTGTTCATGGATACGTCACATAAAAACCAGATAGCTTTTGGGGTTAGTAGGGAAAGCTGTGTACCGGTACTCGGCATTGCGATTAAAATCGATTAAATTGTTTCTGCCGATTAATTCACTAGGATAAACATAAGTACAACCGAATCGAGACAACTCGAGTTTTTACAGTGGCGCGTGAGTGACGATTCGCTTTATGATCCCTAATCAGTGATTAACGATACGCACCGTAGCTATTGAAAAGTAGACGAGTGAGGAAAAAAAATAAACGCATAAGAGGGTAACGAACTCAAGCATTAATGTAGTGAACGAGCGCGTTACGCTCGACGGTAATATCGTTTAATTATATTGTTATTAAAGTAATTTATACAGAAGAGGGTCTGGTCTCTTCTCCCTATGGCGTCACAGACCTTAAGGATGGAGATTTCTCAGCAACGGATCGGTAGAATTTTTTTTGACAGTACGTTACTTCGACAAAGGAACTCTCGGTATGTGATCTGACTAAGGCAGATGCGTGAGGACGGTTGGTGGATGCTGATTAAATTTGTAGCAAATTAATTTCACGCCATTGCGCCCTTGTTTGGATTGGAGCTAAGTGACACGAGGGTCGCTGAGCGTTGTTTTAGTTTAATTAGGACCGAAGCTACGTAGACGACGAATATCGGTTCAAAGAGTGATAGACGACGAGGATGCTGCATTTACATTCTCTTCCGGTTTGGTCCAGATCGGCTGACTGGCTGGTGCTTCAATCTGTCTCCAAGTCGTCGTCTTCGACGAGTCGTCGTTTTTGCCCGAAGGAACGACGGTGACCCGAATGAAGAGGGAAAAAGGTGCAAGACTCTCGGGCCAATTCATTTCGTTTCTTCGTCCCACGAAGATCCGCAAAAAGTGGCTCATCGCGAAGGAAACCGGAAATTAAGTCGTCGTCGGGAAATGATTCCCTAAAGCCTTTGCAGGTAACTAGGATGGATCGAGTATGTCAAGGATCCTGGATCCTGGTACGTCTATCAAGTTGCCGGATCAAGGATCCTTATGATTTTGGCCCCGGGTCACTTTTGCACGCTCGCCTTTACCGAGGTGGATCGTAGGAAAAAAAGAAAACAAGTCCACACGTAGAAACTAGGAACGAAACGAAGACACATTGTAAATGACGTTTCACAGTTTGAAACCGTGAGGACGTACTGGCGCAGTTAGAAAGTAGTTTTGTATTGCTGTGTGTCGTCACGAGTCAATGGACTCCGTTAACCGGGAGACAACAGGTGTTAGGAAAATCGATTGGATTGAATAATCGGAATCCGATCCGAAGCATCCTCGGTCATTAGCGAATTCATTGATTTCGTATCGATGGGCAATTGGCAAGACTGTATCTTGCGGATAGAATAAATGAAGCATCGATAGAGGGTGATCCCGACGAAGAGCATACAATTTCTAAAGACCAATTTCCTCTTCCGGTGCCATTAGAACTTCCGGTTACAGATTTTTTTTTACGTGCGTTCCTAAAAGATTCAAGTAATCCATGTGTGACGTACGACACTACCCTGAACGCCGTACCGGAAATAGTGCGAGCGAAGCAGAGAAACCGAAATGGCACATCCGGTTGACCGTAGCGTCGGAGTTAGCGTCTATGGGATATATCTCCTATACACCTATATATATGTATATACAGGTTGTCCAGTTTATCCGAAGCCAGATAACTTCGTTACTGTTAAGCAGTTACGAGACAAGCTCGTCGTCTTGTACGTAGATCAGGAGAGGGATGGACGAGTAGTGCGTGCTTAGAGTAGAGCAGCGCGCGACTTTCCCCTTGTATTTTACGCTTGACATCTTCTCCCGCAAACGCGACCCCTGACTGATAAAACCTGCCACTCGAGACACCCTTTGGCGACCGCGCTGAAGATTCAATTAAAAACCTTATCCAGGGTGATTCGGTGAACGCAAATATTCGCAGCATGCGAACGGGGTACAGTCCTCATAGAAAAATCCATTTAATCTCACCCGTTGGATTTATCGCGTGAAAATGACAATCGTTTATCACCGGATGGACTCTGGCGTCAATGCTGATCTCGTCTCTGGCGATTAAACAAGGAGAATTAGATACAGGTAGTTGTGGCTTCCCTCTCACGAAAGGGTTGATGGGGCTCGAGAGGCCGTAGCGGTGTTCAATCTTGTTATAAATTAAATGATAATCGTGTCATTAAGAGTAAATTTAATAGACGATAATAAAGGCGAGGGAAAAATAAGAGAGTTAAGATGAACACACCTTTTTTTTTGCAGAGCATACATGCAGAGGCTCGCGTATGCTTAAACATTGAAATTCTTTGTTATACCAACTGCTTATAAGCGATGCATGCAAATTCGGTCTGATTGAGCTAATGAGGATGTAACGTCTCTCCAGTGCGCGAATAATGGACGTATTAATAAAACGGTGGCCGTGTCGTCCTGCGTCCAGACGAGAAACTGGGAGAAGTGGTCGTTACATGAGAATCGAATCGTTACAATTTCAATTTTTCATTTATCGATCAGAGAATACGATATACGCATTTGCATAATGAGATTCCAGTAAAAGATTTTGGAGGAAAAAACAGGTTAAAAAAATACGAATTTTCGAGTACTTGGGTTGTAAAATTGGATCTAATGTCGATCGTCTTAGCCGATAACCTACATGTACAATAAAAGAATCGTTTTGACAGTCACCGTTGATTATTCAATTGTCAATTGAGAACCCCTGCCAACTTAGTGGGAGATTCGAGTCTCTTTCTCTCAAAGTCAATTACAAAGCAGACGACGCATGGAAATTACTTGGTCTGCAGCACCGGTGTGCATTCTTGGATCAAACGACGCATGGTCGGGGGTTACGTGATCGAGAATAAAAAAACGCTCGTCAGAGCTTGACGTTACTTTTCATGTAAAATCATTGGCTCAAGTGACAGATAGAAAAGGACAATGTAAATATTAAAAAATAAAATGCAAAAGATTCGAACACAGACATTCGATGGGAAATAATGATTTTAATTCGGCCATCGATCCCGTTAATGGCCTCTGGCAGTTCCCGACCTTGGACCAGACGGTCGAACATTGACCGAGCTCAAGACGAAGTGGAAGTGGTCCAAGCATCGGTACTGCCAAAGAATCCATCCGCGTCCACACGTTGATAAGCGGAATAAAAATCATGGGCAAAGCAGCAACTCATCTCGACATACGTATCGACAATGGGCGTCGATCTGTCAACGACATATGTATAGTATATGTATAAATACATAATGTCATAGGGACTAACGCGTTACGTCATTAACGTGATCCACACTGACTTTGATATCAGTATTGTCAATCCGTATGAGACTTAAGCCACATACCAGACGCAGGGACCGGTTTTCTCACGAGTCCCGAAGGGTTCAGAGACCTAAATAAATCCTTCTTATCGAGAAACTGCCGGACGTGACGTACGTAGGACTCCTGACCGAAAGGTCCCTTTTAAACGGTAGCCTCCACCAGGAGCGATAAGCCAAAGCATAAAGTCCGGCTCTTGGAGACTCGACCGAGCTAAATACACACAATATACGTACGTGTTCATGAATTAAAGAGCGTCTCGTGACGTGGACGACGTCTGGCGTCTTATAAGATACGTGAACTCGGCACCCGACTTTAAAGCGTCGTAAGACCCAAAACGCCATTTCATCGCGAACCTCCCACTACTACGACCCACGTATCACAAGGGGCAGGAAATAAATTAATCTCTATTCGGGATGAAGGATCTAAAATCGATTGTTATTTAATGCGCGACATTCGAAAAATCCAATTTTTTTTTATCATAACTCAAAAAAGTGAAGGGTGGGATTCGCGAACGACTTGGTCCATCTGTCCAAGGATGCGTTCCGTAACGGGATCATCTTGTAGATGCTCGAGTGCGTAATAACGTATTACATTGAGATTCGTGGTCACTGCACGTGAGAAAGATGAAAAAATTTTCATTGTTTCTGTCGGTATGTTCGGACGAGAGAAACATTTTTTAAATTTCTTTTTAAATACCTTCCAAGAGAAAAGTCCCGATTCGCTTGTGTGGAATATTCGGTGTTTCTGGGAACTTTTGTCTAATCTTTAATGAGAATCTCTCGTGTGTCCGTTACGCAAGATCATTCTTTATTCTGCGAGATAATTAAATTCAATATTGACACACTTGTACGCATTGCGCTATGTAGACCGAAGAAGGACCTTTGAATTGTTTAATTTATATAACGTTTTCGTTATTTCCTATAGCTGACGCGAGTGCGAGATAGACGGAACGACAGACGCTCACGTGCGTAAGACAGAGAGGCAAACATTGTATGGGGCATTTGAAGAACCCTACCACAGCCCCCTACACACATTGACCATACATTCTCTAAGGTACTCTGTATGTATAGTAGTGACTCGAACGAGTATCAAAGAGCGGAAGTGCATCGGTTTTCAATCTCGTCACGGAGAGAAGACAGAAAAAAAGAATTCTCTAGGTACGAGGATGAGTCTCCCATAGATGGGATCCCGTGTACCTCGTCTGTAACCATCTTGAGAATGTGGCATAGGGCCCTGCCGTAAGATATCCCATGGAATTCCGCGGGCAGAACGGGCCCCATAAACGGGCCCGACGCGACGCCGGAGTCCGATGGGTCTTATCGTGGTGTGGGGAAAGATACTACAATTTTTTCCCCTCTCTTCCTAGCACCCTAATGGAATTTATTATAAACACATATCAAGCCCCAGAGCGCACTGTAGTTGCATAGTTAAAAAAAAATTACACATGTCACACGAATCGATGAAAAAAATTTGACAGATTCGCCGCTGGGATTAATTTGAAATTCGGCTCGTCCAATACGGTGTCGTCGAGTGTGCAGAGTTATCGGCCAGACACTCCGGGTCGAAGTACATAGAGATTCATCGATCGCGTTATCAATTATTGACTCAACGTTAGCAATATTTTGAGGTATCGATCCATTAGAGACGTCAACAGGGCACGAGGGACGTATCAAATTTACGTCGCGTTCGATTTTTCAATAAATATTGCGGTTATGAAAATTCAGGTCGGGTAGCCGTGAAGTTGCGCAACGATGCCGACGGGTCCCGATAAGAGTAATTGACCATTACGAGATTGTCAGCTGCAATTGTACCAATCAAATCTGGAATGGAACATCGTATTCGGTCGAGGAAAATGAATTTTGAATAAATATAACGAAAAACGTTGATCCTTCAAAAATTGATTATGCCATATGAATCGATAGAAGAAATCAAATGAATGCGTCAACTTCATCTGGCACAATGGCCCTGAATAACGTTGTACATAAATCTATATACGTGGCGGCACTCCTGTTTCGCGTAAAGAGCCGCAACCAAGGCGAAAGGGAAAAACGTTAAAGAAATCGAAGATTCTCAGCAGCGTCGACCGTCGCGCGTTTCGTCCGTGAAACGGTATGCGGCGCTTCGATTTCTCGCGAATGAAAGTATTTACTACGTGTGGAGACGTAATAACGAGAAAGAAAACTACTCTGGATGCGAGCGAGTCTCGTCGGCATCGATCCTGAATACAGGAGAGAATATTCATCGAGAAAGATATTGGCCATTAAGAAAGTCGAGCGTTCGAGATCGTAAAACGTAGCAGACGTAAAAGTGAGGTTAGGTCGCGTGCGGTATATGCAAAAATGACAAATAAATTGAAGAGTGTCACGTGAATCCCCTAGAGACTATTTTTTAAAAAATACTCGAACTCATATACCTGGATAAGTAATTCGAGAAGTGCCTGAGGTAGAGACCCAGTCATTGGATGACTCATACCGAAGAACGTCATCCTTGTTACATGGGTGGACTTCCGGTAGGAGGACTTCAGAGGCATCGCAGTTGTGCAAAGAAAGAGCATACGGAGTTATTGTGTTTTTTTATTTTTTTTTCAAAATAAATTTCACGCGACTCTGAACCAAGCAAACGTCTCGTTATCGCTTCGATAAGAATCGATTAAAAATTTTATTTTGAGCCGATCGATCTGATTCCAACTGGGTATCAACTGTGAGTTTTCGTAAGCGAAATAAAAATTCAAAATGGCAGAACGATCTCGTGGCCGAAGCTCGAAGGCATGAGGGGTCAAATTTGTACGATTTGAACTGCTACCCCATCATTGCTGGGTAAAAGCGTCTATGTAGGCCTCGGTGGAATATTGATTTCAGCGAAGGTCGCTTCGAAGATATCACGCGTACATAACGGTTTATCAGGTAGTGATAAGAGTGAGTAATAGCAGTAGTCAAAAATGCCGATTTACCTCCATGTAAAATCCAAGTGCTTTACTCCCGAGCGCCTCTTTAAGCGCACGAATTCCCGTAGTCACTTTCTATAAAGCGTTCAACAGCACATGGACACTTAAAGCGCGACTCTACGTCGATTTGAGCTTTTAAAGGATCTTCGAGCAAAAGCACTTGGGACTTTCGCAGCGAATCCGCCTTGGAAATGCAGCGATGATAAATGCTCGGCTCAAGTTGCATTGGCGACGGAAGGGAACGATGAAAATTTCCATATAGCTGTCAGAGACGCAGAGACCGTGAAGTTAAGATTGAAATAATCAAGCAGGAATATTTAATTGAAAAAAGAAAAAGAAAAAATATTTTCTTATCCTCTTTCCCGAATCGCCACGTTATTCAGCGAAACGTGGCAGCACGCGTGACAGTCGGCTGCCATATTGTTTCTCTCTCCCTTCCTCCAGCGTCCCTCGGGGGGGACAGACAGCAGCAGGTTGTCGTAACGTTACGCGTCTACGTTTTCGCCTTATCAGGCTCGAGGTTGCGTCAGGTGTGACTTTGAAATGGCGCACTCGGTATTATATCTATACAAAATACACAGGAGGACTTATGTAAGTCAGTCGTGGCTAATCGACTGGAGCTCGGAGTCTTCGCAGTCTCTGTATCTTTTCCGATCATCAGATTTTCCGTTCCTCTCGCAGCGATGATCGGAACTTCGAGATTTATGACTCTTGCTTTCTTTCCTCGACAGATTCCTTACGAAGTAAGACCAAATAAAGAAGAGTCCCTATAGGGTCGACACGAGGGAATTCTCTTGGGAAATTCAATATTTCTGACACCTTAAGCTACGTTTTCACGTTGAATCTCGCGAGGATAAGATTTTACTGACGTTTATTGTCAAATTAAAAAAAAAAAATAGTATAAATATCGAAAAGTATATAAGGTACCGCTCGCAGTATAATGATAACAAGTCGACGTTCGATTTCTAATAGAAAATAAATTATAATCTATATGCACAGTAGAGTACGGTACAGAGGGTGGACCAACCTCTCAAGAAACGATATAGCGTCAAGGGCCTGATTAATTTTACACCCTCTATCGAGCACCTATAGGAAATATGTCCAGACTGCATTTCCCGCGACATCGGCAGGCAGCGCGAAGTCACTTTTTAATTGTAACGGGTGCACCGAGAAAACTTTATCAATAAACTCAGCCCGTATTTTCCCCATGCAATAGATTATCCCGACAAGCACGTTAAATTCACCGTATGAAAAAGTCTAGCGAATCGGACAAGGGTCGTGTGTCCGTGTGTGTGTAAATTAATTCAAATCCGAAGCGACTCCTTGCACGGCAGTTACGAATAGCAAATTGATTTTAAACTCGCCTTAATGCATAATGTAGCACGTGGAAACCAACCATTCCGCGACCATCCTATATATACATACAACTAGCCTGCAATTACTTGCATTGGAAACACCGAGTATATACATGAACTCCAGGGTACGGAGGAGGCTTGACTCTTAAGGGTGTCACCACCCTCCACCCCCCACCTTCCACCCCCCAAGTGAACCAGAGCCTTGGTCCTTATGAATATTAAAGTTCCTTCGCTCGGCAAACCTCGCCGCGACTTAAGCGTTCCGCATTACAGGTTATGTTCAAAATGGGATGCTTTAAGAATTTAATAAATTACAAGACTGAACCCTGAACCATCTTTGATAAAAAAAAAGGGGGAATCCCCTAACGGGGAGGAGAGTCGAGGAATGTCCTGGGATAATTCATAAGCCAATTGGAATTCAAATTTCATTGAAAATCGATTATCGCATAAATATCAGGTTCGTTAACCCCCCTTTCCCCACCAGCCAAAATCGGTAAAGAAATCATTAATCGATGTAATTAATATTTCATCCCATCCTTTCGACAAAAGCCTCTCGAAGAACCGCGTTTCGCCTTTCTATTCCAGCGTTCCACTTGCACACTTACGTACCAAAAGTACGTACACGAGGAGCTGGCAGCGAGTGCTGGACTCATCGAATTTAAAAAATAAATGGGAAATGCAATTGGTTATCGGATGCGTCTGAGAAATGGCTGAGAGGAGACTTTCGATCGACCTCGAGGAGGTCGTAAGTTATTTCAACGAGCCAGAAAATACCGTAAGTGTAATTAGATCGCGTGAACTTGCGAAACACATTGCGCCTGCAATTAAACAAATTTTTATTTGAAATGCGGTATTGCGGGGGTCTGTAACGTTTCTACGAATTCAATTGAGTTCTAATTACAATAATAACAACAACCCATCGCGAGTAGCCAAACGAAAGCGGAAGGTGGAAAAAAAAAGTATCGAAAGAGACTCAATGAATCAACGTGAATATGCAAGAAATAACGGGGAGAGACGAGAGAAAATTAAACATCATCTCCAGCACCGGCCTATAACCCACTTTAAGACTTCTAGGCCGAGTCTCGTATTATTCTGGGATCACGATTTCGATTCCTCTTGACGTAACAAGAAAAAAGCGTAAATCCGCAGAGAGGCTTTGGCATATTGTAAATAAAATACGTAGTTAACGCACGGATGATTTTGGAATGTGAATCAGGAACGAATTACGATGATACAGACACATCATTTCTTTTGTAGATCAGACATTTTTACGAGAAACTTTCCTTTCTCGATATTCACGTGCAAAGTAATCGTTACGTTCGATAAAGTTATTTATACGCGTGCGAATACGTGTTACGTATATATGTGTACGATGAAAAGGGGGACGTTCAATATCCGTCGTTAATTTCGCTAATCGAATAGCATTGGGGCTGCTGTCGAATTACGCAAGTAAAACGCAGGCGAAACACGAGTCACGTTCAAACGCAATTAATTGGCACGAGCGAATCTTCCTGCAAATTCAATTCCGTGAATAAATCACACGAATCATCGTGTAGGAGATACTTTTAATTTTTAACCCGTAGAATCTGTCTACATACTTGTATTGTCGTAGATTATTTATTTTTTTATCTTTAGGTATCTTTTACCGTAGACACTGTGCGTGACGTTCACGCTGCTGGATGAGTTCACTGTCTACGTATGTATATGTGTTGTGTCATGTGTTCACATACGTGCGTATGTGCTGACACGGAATGCGATAGCCGCTAGTGAACGCGGTGAGAGTGCAGAGACTTGGGTTGTCGCCAATTTCTCTACGACATCCCCCATGTCCACGGTACTAAATTCTAGTATAGAATGTTCGATTGTTTTGCTCGAGGGATTTTGGAATATGGAAAATAATAAGTGCTGTTAGAGGATTAATGGACAGTTGTTGGGTTTGGATGACGTAAAAAAATGTTGATTGGATTTCGAATATATTCTATGATAATTGTTCATACGTCAAACGTTGAAAATTTCATGTCGCGCCTTCGGCAACTGCCTTCGGCTGGTAAGAGGCAAGTCTAACGGGCTTTGGCTGGTTGAATTACGGTAAGTGATTCGAGAAAAAGTCATTGAAATGGATGAATTTATGATGTTAATTGAATTTACGAATTTAGCTGTTAACAGATGGAAATTTGATTGTTACTTATTTTTACTCAGGTATCGTGGTTGCTCATGTACTACGTATTTACGTCGAATGCTGGGATTTCGTGGATTCTAATTGGATAAAGTAATGACTTCCGTAAACAAGTGTTGTGTTACGGTTTTAGGGGAATTCGCGTAGAATCATTGTGATGTTTGTCGTGAATGAGGAATTTTGACTCATCCGGGATCGCGTATCAACGTAGCGTCCGTATATACGTACACAGAATGTGGCTGGGGTTATCGTGCACGAGAACAGGTGGCTGTTTTTTATGGTACGCGAAGAGTATCGAAGGAAGTCTGAGGTTTTGAAATGATAATATAGAAATAAGAGAGGGACAAGTCATTCGAGTCTTCGTTATGATTCCTTTTCGAATAACCGTGACACGTCGGGACGCAATTTAATGGACTGTCAAAGAATACATGTGGATTGGAAGTTTAACTGGAGAAAATCTCCAGGAGAAATCAGCCTGGAGGTTTTCTCGTGTTTCTACGAGGGACTTTGTAGTTCTTTGCTTGGTCTGATACATATGAGAATATTATTTGTTTGGATTCGAATAAAAGTAGCTTGTCACTCACCGAAAGTCTTGTTTCCTCCGATGAAGAAGAAACGGATGGCAGGCGGCTGTAATCCTTCCGAGAGGAGGAACTTAACCAAAAAAGATATTACGTATCCACGTGTTGCTCAATTAATTTACTGTACACTTAACACACACTCAACTCGCGATTTGCGCACGGCGGATGACACTCGCTCGCGCGATTAACTTTTATGGAATTTCGTCGCGTTTCGTGTTTTCTCAAGAAACTGTACGGCCACTCATATTGCTGATCCACGGCGAATTACCAGCTTCCCTCTCTGGCGCGGGCCGATGGGCGTGGTTTAGCTACGAGAATTTACGAAGATTCACGATTCTTTACCGAATAACGGCTGCGTTCACTCGAGCGCGGGAAGACCGTTTCACAGCTGTATATGCACATGACATGATGGATACGACTAAAGCGGCTATTTAGAACAATTCTATTCTGTACATTCCACTAGGTTGATTCATTTATAAATTTATGTAATACCTCAGATTTTTGGAAGCACCGTATGAAACTTGTAAAATATCTTGCGCCCATAATAAATTCTATAATGTATCTTTCTGTTTCGTTTTGACGTTTAAGTTGTTGGTTAGCGCGCTGATTTACGAAAGATAATAAAATACTTTCTGAGCCGCGCGAATTTCACGGATGTTAATACTCTTAGATAATGTAACGTGAAAGCTTTATCTTTTCAAGTTTTTGATATTCCTTAAATTGTTATTTTCAAAGATTTTCCTTAATACGAACCTACAGCGTGGTTACCCGGTAAGGGACTGCTGACTGCTTACATGCTCTGCATAGATGTGAAGTTGGGTTGGCGACGTGTATAAAACACGGTGACTGCACTCTGTCATTTTGTTGAATGGTGCCTTCATTCTGAGGAATAATAAAATAAATCAATCAGTATGGACATTCATATTATGCCAAATAAGGTGAGTGATTTATATAGATTATTTCACTTTTAGTAGAGACCCTTATTAGAAACATTTTTGGGAAAGCTCAGAGCAGAAGAATAACCTCCAAAGAGGTATGCAACATCCAAATAGCAGAATGCATTTTTGCTCACTTGTTACTGAAATAACATTTAGGGTCAATAATTGTAAATGAAAAATTTATATGAAATAATATATTTCCAATAACTTATATACCGTGTGTATAAGAATCAACCTTTCAACTTTTAGAGTGAAGGAGAATTAACGCCAGAGGAAAGATGGAGGTAATTTTTGCAAGTTCTTGTAATATTTATCTTACTTTATATAAACCTGATAAATAAAAGATATTCTTCTGTACGTCTTCCAGATTGGAACACATAAAAATGCATGAGCAACATCTAGGCCATGAATCGATGCATGCCGAAATGTTGCTCATATTATTGGCAACATTGCTTATTGCTCAGATTGTTTTAGTAAAATGGAAGATAAAGCACTATAAATCCTACCAGGTAAAACTAATATAATCAATCATACGTAACATAAGTATACCTAAATTAAAATTCTGTTTCAGTTTGTAACATTAATAGCGCTATGGGTAATTCCATTAGGTATATCATCTAAAAATCATTGGTGGCGATTTATATTCCTTTGGCTATTATTTTCATGTATAACAGGATTAGTAGTGCGAAAAGCCTTACAACATCCAATAAAAGGCACAACACCAAGGTATTTAACTAATTTCTAATTAACACATATTAAAGACTAAGACCCAAAATCTCATATCTCATATATCTCCAACAGATTAGTTTACAAATGGTTCTATCTTATTTACATTCTGAGCTATATATTGGGCATTATTGGTTATTGCATAATGATAGCTACGCTCTTTGGCCTAAATCTCGTGTTCGACGTAACGTCCCACGTATGGATGGATTGTGGTATACTGTTCCTATTTTATGGACTCTACTTTGGCGTTTTGGGTCGTGACGTCGCTGAGATATGTGCGGACAAAATGGCTTCCCATATTGGGGTAAGGAATCCTATTCCAGCTTTGCTACTGGACCATGTGAGACCATTGTCTCTCATCAGTTCCTGTTGGATATTTCCAGTACTATACACCAGATAGCATGCCAACCAGGACGTTGGATCCAAGTGTATGCGCGGTGTGCGGTAACAAGCTTCTAGTCTCTGAACACGAGGAAGGCGTTATCGAGAACACGTACAAGCTCAGCTGCGAGCACGTCTTTCACGAATTTTGTATCAGAGGCTGGTGTATCGTAGGCAAGAAGCAGACGTGCCCGTATTGCAAGGAGAAAGTCGACCTCAAGAAAATGTTCCGCAATCCGTATCCTTTTCATTATCAACCAAAAAATATTTTATAAGATCCTGATAGTTCTTTATCACCTTAACTAATGATTTTAAAAGATGGGAGCGGCCGCACGTTCTCTATGGACACGTGCTAGATTGGTTAAGATGGTTGGTCGCATGGCAGCCGTTGATACTGCTTCTAGTTCAGGGTATCAATTGGGCCCTAGGCCTCGAGTAAGTATTATAGAGGGTGTAGGTTCGTGACAAATACATCTGAAGTTAGCCTGTCCATTTGATATCTATGGTAGAATAATCTTCAGGTGGTACGTTTGTCGTGAATAACCCTGTATAATATTGCCTTCATTGAATATAAGAAGCAGCAGCGTAGAGCACACTGCGCGATAATTGCATCAGGAATGATTACCTGTTTACCTGAACACTATTATTTGCGTATCTTTATACATACAAATATTAGTGACACTTTTTGTCGTTCCTAATGGAACTTTTCAAGTGAGAAACAACTGAGAATATCTCAGATATAAACTTCATCGCGGGGACGTTAACGGTGTTATCCAATTTTTCGGATAATTATTGTTCCCCTATTATTTTATCCTTGCCGCTCTTTGGTACCTAGTGCATCGTTGCTTCCCACTTAAGCGACTTTGTCTTATTTAATATCTTCCTGTCTATGTTTATAAATAATTATCGCGTCCACCAATTGACAATTGTTCGTACGTTAAACTTTGACAATTGTATTTGGAAATGGTTTTATAGGTTAAAAACTATGCACTGGCACCATTGCTTATGATATATGTTACACGTATGTCGCTGTACATATGTCATTACTTTGTTTTTCGTTTTTGTTTCTTTGACTTAACGGGCCAGTAGCGCGAGTGATAGCTAATTGAAATATGTTTGATCGTGAGTAATTTATTATATTCAATCGATCTCTCGGATGTATATTCATTCATCGATATTATCCGTTTCTATGGATACCATTTATTATAATATGAACATTTTACTTCGATTTCTCACGTAAGGACAACAAAAAATTTAATGCCTGCTCCAAGCGCTTAGACAGATCAGGAAATGACAGCCAGTAGGTCTCCTGTAATATTACAAGTAACATAAAGTAAGAGAAGTTACCCTAGAGACTCCTCCCCTGGAGAAAGGGGGGTACGTATTACGAAGATTTTCGCGAATGAAGAAATCAAGTACCCAATCCAGTGCAAGTCGGAGGAGTTTTCACGGGAAAGTCATGTAAATAGAAATTATGAAGCAGAATAAAAAAAAAGTGAATGACTAGTAATTTGTAATAAAAGAGAAGCTATTGTCTATACCAACGATTTCGTAATGAATTGTAAAAAAAAGGAATAAACCATTACGCAGTACCTGCAAACTGTCGTTTCATGCTCATATATATTCATCCTACTTTTTTCATTCGTTTATGAAATGTATCACGTATGATATTCGAATGAAGATAATAACCACCACCATGACATAACATAACCTCCACATTTGCACAAATTCCTTATTCAATCCGAATGATTCATTCTAAATATACGTCCGGCACCTAACCTCTCAATCTTGTTTATAAAAAATCCACATACCTGTGCAGTTGAGTCACACTTATTTGTTGCTTCTTCAAAATCAAATCTTCAATTTCCAGAGCCTGAGAAACGTTCGAGCATCCCGATACGAATCTCGCAGAATGGACTGTGACGACTGAATAATTATTAAACCGACTGCTAACGAAAGAGGGACTACGGTACAGCAGTTGATCGATGTAAATGAAACTGAAAATATGAAAAAAGAAAAAGTAAACATAAACATAGAGTAATACACAGGAATCTCAGGAAGATGGCGGAGCCCTTTCCAAGCAGAAGGTGATGGGATTAATGAGAACAGGATGTATTTAATTGTCACAGGTATTAATAATAAATGATTTATCGATCGAAATGGGCACGCAGTAGGAACGACAACGTTTGGTGCTTGCTAAAAGATTTCTTTTAATGAACCTCCTCGTTAAAAAAACAACTTGCATCACATCTCGTTTGTTCTCTTTGTATAGATACCTACTCGTACTATACATTCGAATATGTCGTTAAAGTTCTTGGGACTCGAGGCGCATGCGCGTAATTATAAAAAATCTCATTTAACAAACACTTCAGCGCAGTTTTATAATAAAATATAGAATACTATTCACTTGCGATACACATAAAATTCCTCCTGGCTACTTCAACGACATTTTCAATATATTTAGCGAGCGCAACCGATGATCTCGACTTTACACATATAGTTGTCATGGACGATGATTACGTAGACGTCACGATACGATGGAACATTTTTTTTTGGGATGGGGTCAGGGGTCACAGACATTATCACACACGAACACACGAGGGGGGAAGTTTTATAGATATATTTATTGAGTACTTAGCGTGTAAGAGTATAGAATATGTACCTTACGCATTAAATATTACATGGTAATATAGTTAATGTACTTGTAAAATAAAACCTCGTGTTTTTAAAGAGTATTTACATAATAAGAAATATGTACACGTTTAAATTATAAAAGAGACCAAACGAAAGAGAAAGAATAATTAAACAATTCGTACAGCGCGCGGATTCGCGGGCTCAGCGCTCGTTTACGGTATCGACTGCTGCGCATGCGCAGAGCCCGCTCATCGCGCTAACCTTAGAAAGAGGGAGCGTGGCTTTCATTTTGGATTTATGTTGAGGGAGACGCTTAATTTCACGCGAGACAGTAGGACTTGGGAGAAGATAAGTCAGAGCGACGTTTCTTTAGTATCTTTTTTTCTTTTTCTCAAACGGACCATCCGTTTTATGAAAGTATAAAGGGAGATTTTCTAACTATTTTTGGAGTTTCTAGGTAGGATTATGGCAGGGCTGTCATTTCGATTAACAGGTATGAAATGTTGCTACTGCTACGGATAATGTTAGGTACCCTAAACCGACATTTATATCTTCACGTCATTACTATCATCAGCATCATCATCATCATTATCAGTATGATCGTACCTGCTTTATCCCATATCGTTAGCCACTCCACTATCGTTCTACATCGAAACATATACCACGTTATTATCAGTTTCACCATTTCTACATTTCTCTCTCTCTCTCTCTCTCACTCTCTCTCTCTCGCTCTCGCTCTCTGTTTTTAATTTCCGACTGTCCACAACATTAACGGAGTAAAATATAATCGCTCATATATGTCTATATGTACAAAACTCTCTTTCTTTTGAGACGCGCCAATTTTGCGCGGCGGAACTACCGTGCGTAGAACTGACACTTGCGTCATTGCGCATCATTACGAGTGATTCATAGATTTTCAATTTTTATTTATCCTTCTTCATTCTCTATCTCTTTCTCCTCTCCTCTCTCCGTTTTACCCTTCGTTTCTCTTTCCTTAACTTTTTTTAGCGACTTTTCGACCAGTTCATTTTCATCGACGATTAACTATCCTTTACACAATTAAATATATTAATTTATAGTTACTCTTCCTGGCTATCTTTTGCGCATGCTTATCACACCCACTCTATCATTTACTTTCATATTACATTCGTTCTCTCTCTCTCTCCCTCTCATTCAAATATCACGCATATAATACATTCTCTCTTTCGCTACACGTAGGACACTTTCTCGCATGCTTAGGACATACACGATAGTTACGAAGTATTGCTTTTCATTGTCGCGTCTTCTGCAACCGATTTCGCGCGTCACCCATTTATAATCGTCTCTCGGTCGATCTTTTCTCTTCGTGCTCTTGAGAAATTAAGAAAAAAAAAAAAATCGGGGAAAAAGTGTACACCGTGCGATGCGTTTGATACTCGATAATAGTTATATACTTTTTCTTTTAATAATGCCAAACCAAAAATATCAGACGGGAGGAAGAAGAGAGAGAGAGCGAGAGAGCACGAGAGGAACGATCGAGAAGGAGATGACGGAAATAGTAGAGGCATGAACAGAGAGTCAGGCTCTTGGCGAGTGAGACAGGTAGTCGGGCGAGGAGGACGAAACAGAGAGAGAGCAGGAGAAAAATATGTTGAACAATGAATCGCGCGCAGAGAAAAAAAATTTCAAAATTTCATTAAGCGTAATTCAATCCACTCGAAACGATAAGGACAACTCGAGTCCAATTACTCTTTCGGGTATTATTATAAAGATACGTGGGGTCAAGCACGAAGAGTTCAATGGGATTCCTACATCTTTTTTTCTTTCTTTCTTTCTTGTTATTCCCTTTTTCACTACATTCTTATGAAATCAGCTCAATCTCGTTACAACTATTACTCTTTACAGCGAACTAGTAAACGTTACGTGGCGGTTTATGATTATGTATGTTTCTCTTTTATAGTTCCTTACGTCTGTACGGCTAGAATGAGGAACGAGTGCAGTGGATTGGGGCTGATTGGCTGAAGGGCTGAGGGACTGAAGGGGTTAAGGGGCTGAGGGGATGAAAGGGGTGAAAGGGATCGCGTCAAAGATTCAGTCAAAAAGTGCTTAGCTGTACGAGTTCTAATGTTCTTGACTCTTCATGGGATCTACTTTGATAACGTCAACCGATTAATTTACTACAAGAAGCAGCAGAGGCGGAAGGGACGAATTACACAAATTTTCAACAAAAAGATCTTTCCATCCTTATGCTCTTCTTTTTCCCATTCTTGCTTCCCCAATAAAACAATTACTTAGTGATATCTCGTTTGGACTTATTCATTTCGAATCATATACTTGCACGCGATTATTTTCTTTCTCTCGCTCTCTCATTCTCTCTCTCTTTCTCTCTCTCACTCTCGGTTACAACTAAACGAACGATCTCGGTCCACCACAAGGTGGTCACCGTGTCTTCGCCGTTTACCTTTTTCTTTTCTTTACCTAGGAAATTATTTACAGGTCTCTCTGCCTCTCCGTATTTCGCCACTATAGTCTATCGCGAATCTCGCACAGGCTTACGTAGCGTATCTAAGAAACGACGATAGCCGCAATCCTACACGTGAACCGGATCTTCACAGTTTCCATATTGGAATTACATCACGATTCCATTTTTATTTACCACGAGTAAGTCTTACGTTCTAGAGACAAGCGTACGACGATTTCCTCGTAGGTAGATATAGGCCCTGGACATTGTCCTGTGCAATCTTCAGTTAATCCAGTAACTTCCGGTCGAGGACTTCCGGATCACGTGATGGCTTCATCGAGAGTAGCTTCGTTATTCATACGTTACAATTTTTTTTTCTTTTCTCTACAGCTCCCTACTACGATATTCGGTATCTCCGTGTAGGGCTGTGTGTATGTGTGTGTGTGTTTCTCTTTTGTATTGTGTATATATACTATATATATGTGTGTGTATACATATAAAAAAGCATTTTATCGACAGTTCCAATTGAATATACTACGTGTAAGTAGTATACAGTCAATCGTTAATATCTACATTTACCATTAATAAGATTAGCCGTATTTACAACACTTTAATTAAACGTACGCCATTGTTAAAAATATCTGCTGTGTTATTCTCTTATTACGCGTCATCTTATACGTTATGCGAACTAGGTTAACGCCTGAGTGACGTCAATAAAGTCGAGTGGACAAAATGCGGATGAGGACGTCGATGACGACGAAACGTCGTCGTCATCGTCGTCATCGTCGGATTTTCACGCGTGCGTGCGTGCATGTGTGTGTGTGTGTGTGTCTGTGTATTTTATGTTTCTTTTCTCTTGGACGAACGTTTCGACAAACTCATCTTCCTTGTCACGTATTTATTATTCACTTGCGTTTCCTCTTTAACCTACTTTTGAAATTTCCCGCCGCGCAGTCCTCGAATCGATTTATGTTTAACGGTCAAATTCGAATTTTCGAAACGTCGGAATTTTCCCGCTTTCTTTCGAATGCGGCTATGTACTTATATCGCGTGTATGTACGTATAGGTATGTATTATGTTATTTTTTTTCGTTATGTATGTGTACATGTCGTAGACCCTGTTATGCTAACGATTCGACGGCTTCAATCTGAGAAGCTCCCATTGGCTCATGGCTTCTTCTTCCTCTTCTTCTTCTTCTTCTTGATTAATGGGAGACGAGCGCATGCGCACGAACCATATCCTGTCTTCTTCGTCGCTTAAATAGTATAAAGGAGTTTAATGCAAAAAGCTTTCACTCCGAAGTATATTTTCAATCTCCCTTTCCTCGACTTTCACTCATTCGCTATTATACTCCCATCGCAAAACATCCTCTATAAAATAATCAGCTTTTTCGTAACAAGCGTTAAAACTTCCGCATTCCGTAAATACGCGACTAGCTTAATTTTGACACTTCACAGATCAACCTGCGGCACGTGCGCCGTTAACGGTCGCAGAACCGACGGTAGCGGCGACGACGACGACGACGACGACAACGACAATTTAACGTTAATCGAGTTGCGTTAACGCGACGTACGAACAGCGCGTAATTGGGGATCGAAGATTAGGTTTAATGGTAATATCGGGGAGTTGGAGGAAGGATGGGATCCGATAGGAAATTTTACTCGTAACGTATTAGTATGGCACCAACGACTTCGATACGTAGAAAATTAACGTATGATACACGGTGAGAGAATTATTCTCCTCTCGTTATAATATCCACGACTGAGAAAAAATATTGGGAGTTTCTTTCTCTACGGAGAAACGACCACTATGACCGTTTTATCAAGAGTCAGCCTTTAAGTAACCATATTCATTTTCTTTCCACCACGCGGACTTGAGATTCTTAGAAACGTCCAATCGCGAAGCTCGTCCCTTTGATTGCAACCCTTTCTTATTTTATTTCTCCTAAAAAGAGAAAATACGTTACTCTCATCGCGCACTCCTATTCGAAAACACCTTTTTCTTCTTCTTCTCTTTTTCTTTTTCTTTTCATTTGTGACGCACGTCCTCACGAGCACTCTCGGATTCTCTTCTTCTTGCTCTTATCGGCAGCTTAGATCTCGTCGAATCACGAGTCGTGCCTGTGAATCCTGTTGCGCCTGTTGCCGCTCTTCCGTCTCTTGCGTTTGGTATCGCGGGTGAAGGCCACGTTCCCAGGATCGTCGGCCAGTTGGGGATACCTGTGGACGCTGTGAATGTCGACGCCCTCGTAGCCGTCGACCTTCCCGTGGCTGATGAGCTCGTCCTTCTCTTCCTTGGACCAATCGCCGCGTCCTTGAAAACCAGCCATTACCAGCTGCTTCTCAATTTCCCAGGCTCTCTCGACAGCGCGCTTGTGTGCGTGCTTCAGTATCCTGTGACGTTCCTGTTCGGGATCAGCGCCATACTTTATCACCACCGAAGCATCCGGGTTGTGAAGTCTCAGCTCCTTCCACGTGCCGGACCCGTGCTCGGTCGTCTCGTGGGTCGAGACGTTGAACATGACACCGAGTCGACGAAGATCGTCCATGTCATCTCTGATCTTCAGGGCGTTGTCCTTGACAAAGTAGAAAACGTCCTGGTCGTGGACGCTGAAGTGAAGTGGCAGGAAGTATGAATTGTTGAACACCGAAGTGACCACGTCCTGGACGACACTGTTGACGCCATCCACCACGCTGACCAAGGCACGACCTCCGACCCTCGACACCAAGATACCCTCGCCGAAGACTGCTCTCCGATGAGCTACTCTGGGTAGCAAGTTTCGCGTCTTTGGCTCCAGCTTCAGTAGTGGCTTCGGCACGAATCCTAGATCGGAGAACTTCTCATGGACCCGGTTCACGATACACTGAAGTCCCGACATCACGCCAAACTCTGGCGTCAGCTGCGGAGAGGTTATGGTAGCGCTTGGTTGGTACACCACCTCCTTGGTGTACTCTGATCCCAGCATAGAGGATATGTCGTAACCGTAGAGTTTGAGCCAACTGGCAAGATCAGTCATGTACTCCACGTTTTGCTTGAGATTGATGGGATCGTTGTTCCGGAAACGGTAGATGAAGATGTCCGTCGGTGTCGTCAGTTCATTGGCCATTTGTTCCCAGGCTGGTGTCATCCACTGGCCGACAGTAGGATCGTAGAGACGTTTGTTCAGGTACACGAGTTTAGTGTTAGGATCGAACAATCCTCCGTGGAAGTCGATCGGCAAGTAGAAATCAGGATTGGTGTCCTTGATGATCTTTCCGAACGGCGTCCTGCGCATTTCCTTTATCAGATTGCCATTGGTATCGAACAATGCCAGTGGCGATCCGTTCTGATCGGTCGCGACGTAGAATCTTTGTTCCGACGTTTCTACGGTCATCAGGAAGTTCCTAGCGTCATACAGGAAGCGGAACGTCTTTGACGACTTCGGGAAGTGTACATGAGTTATCAGATCAGGTGTCTTTGGATTAGCATAAAAGAATTGCGTTATATTTTCCCTGTCGTCATTCCACGCGATCAGTCTTCCTCTGTCATCGTAGAAATACCAAATTTGGAACTTTTGATGTTCCGACGCGTGGATCAATTGTCCTCTCGAATTATATCTGTACTTGTGCTCACCACGAATCACAACAAATCCACGACCGTCGTAGGAATTGAATTCGACGTCACCATACTGGACGACTCTGTCGCCGCTGTCGTAGCCAAGAGTTATCTTCTCGTTGTGCTCCGTCACGCCGATTATGTTTCCGTTCTCGTCATACGCGTATTGCCAGTTGTTGTCGGTATCGGCAACCTCCAGCACATGTCCGTCAGCATTATAAGTGATCTTGTCGATACGCGAAAATTCCTTCTTCTCCGAAGATTCCTTGCCGATCGTCAGCTTCCTCATGTTTATCCGATTTCGATTGTCATACTCCAGTTCCATTCTGAAGACATCGACCGACCTGATGTTCATCAGAACAGCCTTCACTCGGCCGTGATCGTCATACTCGGTCACGGTGAAGAACTGCTTGCTGCTGTCTTGCATCACTGATCTATTGAAGGAGTTTCTATAGATCCTTAGATCGCCGACACCTTCCAGGACACCAAGATTCTGATTGTACTTCAGTCGAAGCTGAGGCAATTGTTTGCCATTTATGTCAACCTCGATGCCGGATATTCTGGCGTTGCCGTCATACTGGAATCTGTAATGAGCATTGTCCATACCACTCTTGCTGCTAAATTTGATCTTCTCGTCCTTCACGATGCCAGCGTGGTACTTGTACTCGATCCTGATCTCAAAGTTCGGCTCGTTAATGTCAATGCTGCGAACCAAACTGGTCGTCTCCTGATAAGTGTAGTGGATCGACGAGAGGCCTGAGGAAACGGAGAACGTGAAATTAATAAAAATAGGTTAAAGGTCATAGAAAAAGAAACTATGAGCTAAAAACACTTACCAGCTAGAGTCGTTTCCAATTTTCCAGTGTGATCATACACATAGGCGACTTTGCCACTTTGATGAGGATAGACCTTGGCGAGTATTTGACCGTCGTCGTTGTACAGGATCTCGTAAGGGTGCCTGTTCATCGGCGAATAGTACTGATACTTATAGAAGCCAAGCGAAGTCTGAAGCGAGAAGGCGTGTATGTGTCCTCTGGGTGTAGTCAGCGACTGAAGGGCACCAGCTTCGTCGTATTGCAGAAGATAGTCGCTTCCCCTGGGTGTGGTGACCTTGAGTGGTAAACTGCTGAACATGTCCTTAAAAGCATAGACCATCGAGGTGTCGTCACTGTATTTGATCTCAAAGAGTCTGCCAGCTCGATCGAATCCATAGGTCTCGCTGATGTCTCCCCAGGTCCAGCTGGTGAGTCTGCTGAATCTGTCATATTCGAGATCGACCCCGGCGAAGATGCCATTTCTAGGACCCCACTTGACGGGTCTTGCTGTTCTGTCATACGTCACGTTCAGTAATTCTGCTCGATCGTCCATGAAGACTGCCACAGTGTTGGTCTCACGATCGTACTCCAAGGATAGAAGGACTTCGCCATTGACTCTGAGCTTCCGGCCGACCTGAGCAACTGCTTTGGAGTTTCCGCGATTCTTGTTACCCTGGACCTTGCGCAGGAAGTAGCGCCACTCGAAGCGATTCGCCAGATCACCAGCGATTTCCGTCCTCTGTTTTGCTGGAACCGGGTAGCTCTCACCCAGGAGTGGCTCGATTTCAGCCAGAATAGAGTAAGGCATCGTATCGGTACTGATAGTGTGAGACCAGGGTGTTACTCTACCAACACTGCCGTCTCCGAGGACGATGGTTCTCTGTTCGGCTTCACCTATCTTGGTCACCACCGACGATCCTTTAATTAGCATCGATACCGGCTTCCTGTTATTCTGTCCGACCTTGACAGTAGCGCCTTTGACGCTCAGATCAAACGTGAGACTGATGACTTTTCCAGTGGGGGTTACAGCTGTCGTCAGCCTACCGAATTCGTCGTAATTGTAGACGTAGCTTCTTCCAGTGCTGTCTAATTTTGTCTTGAGCAATCCTGTGGGGCCGTGATAATCAAAGGTCACGTTGTAGTTATCCGGAGTGCTCAGCTCGTGTAGCATCTTCATCCTAGACATGCGTAGCCGACACTTCTGACCCTTGGTATTCTCAATCGAGTTCACCTGACTGGAATAGTCGCGTAGTAGGAAGACCTTATTTCCAGCAGCATCCGTCACAGTACTGAGCTTTCCATTGCTGGTGTTGACGTTGTAGGCAAAGAGATAGTTGGTCTCACCAGTGAGGATATTCTTGGTAGCAATGTGCTGGCCGAATCTATTGAAGACGTAGATCTCTTGGGTATCCGGCGAATAGATCTCATACTCCCTGGCACCGCTTGCATCCGGTATGCTAGCCATTACAGAACGTATTCTGTAATTGGCTTGATCACCAATATGGACGACCCCATCCGGAGACACGGCCACAGCTGATATGGTATTGAACTTTGAACTAGATGCCAAATAGTGATCGGCTTCGAAACAGTCACACCCGCGTTCCAAGCAGTTGCACTTGGACTCCGCACCTGCGTACGGTGATATCTTGCCGTCGGTGCCGATCACCCTGACCCTGTTGATCCTCTGAGAATCACTCTCAGCGATGTAAAGATCACCAGATGGTCCGAAGGCGATACTCTGTGGCATTACGAGAGTAGCATGTGTCGCCAGTTCCGTGTCAAAGGTAGAGGATGGTGAAGCGCAGTGAAGTGGACGTCCAGCGACGACCTTGACCCGGCCATCGGGAGCTAGTTGAAGAACCATATGATCGTCGATCATGTGAAGAGAGTTATCCAATGGATTTATTGCTAATTCAGTTGGCCATCGAAGATGTACTTCCTCCACGTTCAGGGTCCCCTCGCATGGTATTGGCTTCCAGTGAGACTTGTGCATATGATTTCCTATGACTGTCGTGATGATACCGTCCCGGTCAACCATACGGATGTTGGTACCGTCCGCGAAGTAGAGAACGTTATCAGCGGAGACAGCGACACCTTTGGGATAGGCCAATTTGGCATCGCGAGCCAATGCCCCATCGCCGCAATGAGCCTCGTCTCCAGGAAGACAACGTTCGCCGGATCCTACGACTGTCTCCCAATTGTGATCAGGATCGGTGTAGTCATTAGTGTCACGGACTCGAATGATCTGATGGGATTCAGGGTCAGAGATGTACAAGGCTCCATCCAGAGGACTCAGCGCTATATGATATCTGTAGGATACTCTGGTAGCACTGCAACAAATTAATATCAAATGTGTTAATTAACGGAATAATCATTAATTTTTCAGACAATTATCAACATGATCCAAAGTCGGTACTCACTTGAGCCGTACAACAGTGCTGACGGTACCATCCACCAAGATCTTCCGAACGAGGTTGAAGTCACCAACGAAGATAGAGCCGTCTGGTGCAGTAGCCAAGGCAACCGGTGCCAAAAGTCTTTGCTTAGAAGCCTGACCATCGCAATCATAACAATCCAGAGGTCTCTGATGTCCATCACCCATGGTGGTAAGGATCACCCTGGGCTTGTGTTTCAGATAGATATTTGATCCATCTCCCTTCTGTAGGATACCTTCATGAAAATTGTATCTGTGATGAATATCAAGGTTCCAACCACCAACTTCAGATATGGACATATCGTGTCCACTGAGCTTGGTCGTCTGAACGTCCCAGATGATGTCCTTGCAGTCACTGTACTCATAGCCGACCTTGACCATAGCAGTGGTAACGCCGTAGACGCGTTGTCTATACACGTTGAGTCTGTTCCAAGCATACGTGAATTTGATAACAGGATCGGCTTCGAACGTCTTCTCGAAGAGGATGCCCTCGATGGTGATTCGCAGATGAATGAGATTCAGACTAGCTGGTATAACTTCGGGCGTGAGTTGCAGCTGAATAGTCGACAAGTATCCAGCAGCCCTGGAGCTGTGGTAGACGAGATTCAATCCTGTTCCCGGTATCTGAAGACTCTCCTGGATGACTTGTGATTCCGCCAGGATGGCGCTCTTATCCGGGCATGCACCCTGGAATCCATGCTTCCAAGTGGCCAGGACGACGGGCTTCATTAGGTCGTAGTCGTGGGCCGCACAAGCATGTGGTACATGGGTCGATGGTTTCTCATCACTGGTACTCATTACGATCTTGTCTATAATCACGACCTGGAGCAGAGAAAAATCAATTAATAGCTTTCCAGTCGATCAAATATTCTGTCAGTTTCAAAGCAGAATCGTACCTCGTTCCAAGGCACAAAGACGATGTGACCCTGCGGCTTGAACGGTGACCTTCCAAACTGAAGTGTGACGGCACCACCCCCGTTAACCAGCAGGTCAAACCAGCCGTCGTCCCTGGTCAGTGTGAAACCCTCTAACGGTGTGCTGGTACTAACTCGAACCCCCATAAGACCAGTTCCAAGGGATGTAACTACCCTTCCGCGAACCACAGCGGAACGACTGTTCAGAAAAGCAATGTATTAGATTGGAAGGAACATGTTCATCGGACAATTTGATTCTAATACGAGCTGAACTACTCTGCAATTGTGCTTCCTCGTATATTTATAATGCTATTATCGTTTAGAAGCAAATCTAGAACTCTAGAACAATTCAAAATCCAATCAAATCTACAAGTAAAATCGCATGTGTGGAACGATACGTTTCCTAGAATTTTCACGAGTGTATCAATAGGCTCTTTCAAGCACTCGACCAATAACAAACAATTTATATTGATAAGTTTATTAATAATTTATAATTGCCTCCCGCTGATTAATCGTAAATGTTCGTTCGCGTGACATCAGCGCGAATCGATAATCAACATTGACTCTCTGACATTCTGAAGTATTACAATTTTTTTTTTTTTTTTTTAATTAACTGTCAGTGGACAACACGCACGATTAACACAAAGTCGTAAGCGTAACGTAAAAGGCACGAAACACAATGTAGGAATGTTAAGGTAACTGAACCATGCAACGAGTAGTGTAGAACAATGAGGCACAAGGGGATGTGATTATCTTGGCAAGGGTGGACTGTAAAACTTTAAGGGACAAATGTAAAGAGGAATGAAACGTATATGTATAATATATAAATCTCTATCTATTTATATATGTATACATATCTCAGGCAGTGGGAATGGCCTTTAAAGTGTTCCTGGCGCCGGCGTCAGAGTAGGCGATTATTATATAGGTACAATGGCACAGTAGCAAACACACGCTATAGACATATATTGTATACAGTATATGCATATGGACAGAGAAGAAGAAGAGATAGGAGAGAGTACATATATAAACTTTATATGCTGACATATAATAGATATGCACGTTGGCCTGGCTGTATACGTATATACATAATATGCGAATGTACGTATATACGGGTGTACAAAAATAAAGGAAAACCAAAAAAAAATAAGGAAAAAAAATACCAAAAGATACTGATGCGGTATGTACTACAAATTTTTAATAGGCTACACAGGAGAAAACTTTTGCATCTCCCTTTTGAAATTTTCGCAGCGCCACTGCGTTGCTTTTGTTGTTTATCTTTGTTCTTACCTTGTGTTGAAGTGATTCCAGAACACACTGACCGAGCAGCAGGGATAAAACAAAGCCCAGTTAAATTGGTGTGTTTCGTCTTTTTTTTTCTAATTATTAATTTTTGTTTTTTTCATTGTTGAGATAAAATAAGAGGAAAAAAAGAAATTCAAAGTGTAAGTGAGAGAATTCCCAAGAGACACGAACGGCAAAGGGAGGTTGATTTAAAGTTTGAGAATAATGTAGATAAAAAGATAAATAGAAACGTTGAAATGGGGGTTTTGTCGTCTTCGTTTTCTTCTTTTCTTTTTTTCTTTCTTTCTCTTTAGAATTCCTTACACCGCTTCCTTTCGTTATTCATTCACAATCCTACAACGTTTCCTATCGTCGTAATTCAGCAATGGCCCGAAAGCTTAGGACTAACATGAACTCACACATTCACGCAAGCTCCACTCGGACGGACAAGATAGAATAAAAATTCGAGTGAATATAGTCGGAAAGATAGTTTCATAGTGATAGAAAAGAATTTAAAAAGAAAAATGAACAAAAAAATGGAGCATGTGAGATATAACAAGAGACGGTAATAAGAGAGGAGGGAGTTTTTTTTTGAGAAAAATAGATATTATACAGGGTGTACAATTTTCTTTGAAACCAATATAAATATTTCATTACGTTACTTTTGCCAGCCCCACAAATAGGTACACCCTGTATAGCGATATAGTCAATAGTATAGTATATGAAAGTGAGTCTGTGATAAGAATTTGGAGAGAGAGAAAGAGAGAGAGAGAGAGATAGAGATAAAAAGAGAGAAACAGAGAGAGTGCTAGGGCACACGTTCGCGCACACGTACATACAAAACATATGTACAAAACTGTTGGGATGTGAATTGACATGGGTCACAACAACGCATAGAATATCATACCTATGTTTAGTATATATAATATAGTATAGTATAATATAATATGGTATGGAAATGTATGGTGTGTTTTATACGATGACGAATAAAAGCTTGAATCACGTATGGGGTATACGAATATTTACGTGTCACTGTAATATGTAGTATATACTATAGATATATGGATACATACGAAATATATACGGATATACGTAATAATGACAATGGAGAAATAGATACGTCATTTACACACGACGCATGTAAGTCTGGTGTAGTGGACACGTTGAAGAATGTCAACGTCACGCAACATCTAACTGGGACGGACAGGAGTTCACAATCGTCACAGTTTTCGTTGTTCCGAGTAAATTATTTCCGTGACGTTAATTAATCACGATAATAAATCCATCTGACGAGACTCACCTCTCGTTGAATATCTCCTGCCTCGCGTAATTCTGCAAGCTGCCCTCGTCGATGAGAAACTTCATCCTCTCGAAGAAGGAGGCGGTAATAGCGGGAGGCTGTTTCCTCAGCAAAATGTCTATGGGTTTTGGTGCAGATACGCAGAGCTGACTGCTCCTGCAGATGTGGTTCGAGCAGCATTCGGGATCGGCGCAATCGACGAGACCATCTGAAGCGATACGAAATAATGATAATGGTTTATTTAATTACTGCTGCTAAAGACGTCAAAAATGTATGGTAATTATAATTCTTTACCTTTGTCGTTGTCCCGACCGTCGTCACAAGTTTGTTCGAGCAGCACGTTGCAGTCTTTGCCGTCCCATCCGTCGTAACAGCGACATTCCCATTGCGCCTCGATATTGACACGGCACTGGCCGTGACCCGAACACGAATTCGGGCAGCCTTCCATCGTGCAGTGCTTCCCGTTCCATCCGGTGACGCACAAGCAGGTACCGTTCTTGCACTGCCCATGCTCGTTGCACCTTGGATCGCATTGCTTGAGGTTGCACAACTCGCCGGACCATCCAGACATGCAGTCGCACGCGTTATCCACGCAGTGACCGTGAGGACCGCAGTCCAGGTCACAGAGCTCTGCGAGAAAAGATAGAAGAGAATGTGAGTGCAACGAGGAATAAAAGATTGGGAATGGAAAGTGGTCCATGTGACAGTTTGGGAAACGCACCTTTGGAGCAATCGTCACCAGACCACATGGGTTCGCAGAGACAAGTTTGAGTTTCCAAATCGAAATTCCCATGTCCGCTGCAATCGGGTAGACACTGCAGCGCCTCCTTATCCATCTGACTACAATCTGCGCCCTTCCAGCCTTTCTTGCAGATGCAAGTACCCTCGGCGCAGAATCCATGTCCGGAGCAGGTAGGATGAGGACAGTCGACCTCCTCGCAAAATTTACCCTTGTATCCCCGAACGCAATTGCATTTGCCATTGGTGCAATGACCATGTCCGTTGCAGTCTGGGACTTCGCACTCGTCGTGACGCAACGAGCACTCCTTTCCTTTCCAGCCAGGATTGCACTGACACTCGCCGTTTATATATTCGCCACGCTGACTGCACAGGACAGGACAAACACTTTCGGAACAGTCGTCGCCACCGAAGCCAGGATTGCACTGACAGTGACCCAGGAGGCACTCTCCTTTTCCGCTGCATCCGTTGGGGCAGTTATGGGTCATGTCTTCGGCGATTATGGCGATGAACGCGACTTCCTGGGGATCGCCGTCGTCGTTGTAGAGCGACAGGAACCAGTGACCGGTTTCCATGTAGTGCGTCACTTCCTTCTTGATCGACGGCTGCCACGTGAAAATAAATGTCAACGTTACCAGGAGTTCTTGCGTTAAATATTCTACCGAGCTTGGGCACGAGTTTAAAAGTGTGAAAACGTAAAAGTTAAATGAAATTAAAATGCATTCCTAGGACATACAATGACACTAACATGGGAGGCCCGGGTGGTGCGGGCCTTGAAACCGCTGAGGACCTCCAGGAGGTCGTACTGCGTGTGGGTGGGCAGCGCGTTTCTTCTTGCGTAGACGCCGATGCTGGCACCACGGGGTATGTTGTAGTCGAAGCGAACGTATGCGGCTTCCGATTGGTAGAACTGCATGTTCCAGTAGCTGTAGGCCGGGATCTCCTTGCTGAGACGTTGACCGAGGGCCACCTGGGCGAAGGTCGTGCCATCCGGAGGAAATGACCTTGCCGGGAAGGTTCTGGCACCTGAGAGACAAAAAAGGAAATCGTTAAAAAACAGGTTCATCCGAAATTAGATATAGAGATGATTATGAGAAAAAATGCCATATCGTTAATTTTCCCAGCTGAGCTTTAATGCTATGCATGTAGGCGAACTGCAATTTTTTCTTTAAGTCTTTTTCTTTCTCTCTTAAATGCACCCTCTCGCTGTCAATTACTTTTCCAGTTGCACGAACCGGTATTATTTCTATAGTTAATCGGACTACGCGTGCCGCGTGCGGCCAATTAGAAGCGGCACATCGCTACGTCGCGAGTCACGTCAAATGTCAAGGTGGCACAGAGTTATTTCTGGGTTGGTAGTAAACGTGTTACGCTGAAATACAAACTATATATATGTATTAACGTATCCGATTGATCTAATCGAGTCAATAAATCAGTTTCATATTCAAGTGACTCCTTTGTGCTATGAGCCACAAATAGTTGATCCCTCAAAGTATAAACTGATAACGAGTCGACTATAGATATTCGGTAGGGTAGTACAGGGCGGGACGTACGTTTCCTGAAAAGTTGAATTAATAATTTTGACTTGAACGTAATTAAGACTCCCAGAGGGTTAATATAACTAAGCTCAGCAAACACCAGCGCTTTCGTGTCTTGCCGTTGGTTGAGCCAGTCGGTCACAACGAGTGCAAAGTACACAGTCAGTATAAGGAAAGTAAAGAGACAGACAAGAAGAAAGTAGCTATTACCGTGAATACAGTGCAGCTAGTAAGCAACGTCAGCCAAAGTGCAGTAAAAGCATTGCATATGAAAAAAAAATATTATACTTCGTGTCAGCTAATTATATAGATAGATAAGCGTGATTTAAGATAAAGAAGAATCTACTCAAGAGAAGAACAAGGCCTCACCTTCGAGAATGAGGATAATGGGCTCTGGTGGTACTGGCGTCGTGCCTGAACACCAATAGCCTTGCTCGCTCGTGGAACTATCCTCGGAGTAGAGAGAAGTAGTGGAAGAGTCGGAAGTAGTAGAAGCGGAAGTAGAATAAGTTCCCATAGAATCCTCAGTATCATTTCCGAAAGAGAAACTATAGTCGTCCGAAGAAGTGGTAGCACTGGTATCACTGGTAGCACCGGTAGGGTCGTCGACACCCAAAAAACCTTGGGAGGTCTCGTTAGAGAACGCAGGATGGCTGCTGCCACCCTGGGAGATTCTCCCGTTACCCTTGTCACCATCATCGCCGTCATCCTCCCGATTGACGTACGAGACCTCCTCATTGGTGAAGTTCGCGAACGTGTTCTCTAGGTCGTTAGGATCTACGGGCGAGTCATCATCTGAAAAGTTTTCTGTTTCCCCTGACTCCATGCAAGGACAGGAACACTCGCACTCACCACCACCCCAGATCGGTGGTGGTGATGCTGGGGGTTGTGGTGGTGGTGGCAATCCGGTGGGATCCGGATCCACGATAACACTAGGAGGTTCTGACGATGGCGATGATGTTCGTGGTGGTGGTTGTTGTTGCATGGGATTGATGATGTTAATTCCGGGCGGGGTGTTAGGGTCAGCACTGGTCGGTATCGAGACAGAGAGTATGTAAAGGGGCCGTGAACCCTGAATGAAACCGGATGTGTCCTCGGTGGATATAGTCACGTTCAGCAGGAGGTGAGACTTAATTTTTGAATCGGTTGACTTCGGCACCTCCACTATCTGGACTTTCTGAGTTAGTGGCGATTCTTTTGGCTTGTTAGCTGATGGAGGGTTAGACTCGTATGTCACTTGGGGATCATGCGATGCCTCATGCGGGTTATCGTACTCCTGGGACTCCTCGTCAAAGGGCTCCTCGAATTCACGTAGAAACTCATCGTCGTCGTCATCGCGCGTTATCACGCGAACGTCTTCCGTCTGCTTGCTCGACGATATTGTCATTGGCATCTTAATCTCGTTACCGAGTGAATACGTTTTTGGATCTTTCGAAGACTTCGCAGATTCCTGGAACGTCTTCGTGTTCTTGGTTGCCCTGGCGTCCTCGTCCAGATACAACTTCACTATCTCCACTTCATCCAGACCGTAATTGTAGATGGGATAGTCTCTTTGGAATTCTTCGGATCTCTCGGGGATGACGACCTCGTCGTCGCTCGTCATCTCCTTAGACTTCGAGGATGAGTTCTCCTCCACCGGCAGTTCTCTGGTCTCTTTTACGACGCCATTGGAATTTTCCATTTCTGATATTTCCAAAGTCCCACCTGAACTCGTGTTTTCTACATTTTTATCAAATTTCCGTTCAACCTTCTCAAGTTCTCCATTCGTTTCATCAAAATTCTCAACGTCTTCTTCGTCTGCTAGTTTTACGACTAAGGGTTGCGCTAGCGGCAAAGCTTCTCTACTGCTTTCTACATTCAAGTCCTCCAGGTCTACTTCTACTGGCTTAACGACATCCACCCTGGACTTACTTACTGGCAAAGTTCGATCGTCCGGAAGCGAGTTCAACACCTTCGTCGAGGAGTTTTCAGACTCCAAGAACTCAACTGTCCTTGTACTGGATTCAACGGTAGTGCTAGCACTAGTACTAGTATCATAATCCTCAGTATTGGACTCTAAAGAGACACTATCGTTCGGATCAATTCTCAAGGCATGACTATCGGAGGAATCTTTCAAAGTGATCCTGGGTCTCTCAGTCTCTACATCCGGTACCCGATCGATAATCCTTGATTCGTTACGATCAATCGATAAATCCCCCTCTTTGTTATCTCTACTAAAACTCTCGTTCTCACCAGCGGTTAACCCACTTTGAGCATCTACATCTTCAGGATCACTAGATCTAACGGAAGTGCTCTCTTTCCCACCGAAAGCGAGAGTAGTCAAAGGATCTTTAGAGTCATCGGAAGCAGATGATGCATAGATCGGAGATGATCCGTCAGTAGTGTCAGTGATCGTTGATGAGGACGTTATCGAGTGATCAGTAAAGAATGAGTTAGTAGGATCTTCGGTGCTAGTTGAGACTTCCACATCCACCGGAAGTGATCCATGAGTCGATTCATCATTAGTCCCTTGGTAACCTTCACGATCATCATGCTCCCCATGCGTACCCTGACCGGGATCTTCATGCAAAACGACTAAACTTTCGGGCCTTACGGAACCGTCCGGTGCCTCTTCGGCATGTGAAGGGTGCAACACTCGAGCATGCTGGTTAACCGTGTCTCTACGATTGCGCCTGTACACACGCTCAAACAAATTATCCTTGTAATTACCTCCTGAAGATGACTGTTGTCTAGGTCGACTCGACGTGGACGTCTTGTTTGTTTCTGTACTAGCAGCTTTGGGCTCGGTGTTATCGCCCACCAGGACGGTGCACGCTTTCGTGCCTTGGTAGGACCAGTTTACTATGTTCGAGGCTGTACAAACAAAAAATATTCAACGTTACGCAGAGGGCAATTAATCTTTTCATTTCTTTGCTCGAGGGGTACGTCCTTTCTTTTTTGTTATCATTGGCTTTTTTTTCTACTCCACTACTAATTATCATGTATGGAACTTACCAGCAACATAGGTTAAGGCTGCTGTTAGGCATAGGGATACCATTATAACGACTATGGCTATGAGTTTCCAGCTGCACCAGTCAATTCCTTTGCGGAAGTGGCATCGGATGCTCTGTCTTCTCATGGGGATCATGGAGGGGGCATGCCCGTAGGGCAACGGTACCCTAGAAGCAAATCAAATAAATAATTCAAACAGTTTATCGGAGTGAGTTACACAAGAATCATTAAGTTTCATTTGCTTACATGCTTTTCATTCAATTTATTTGGATCTCACGAGGATCAGAGGTTACGTATCCGTACGAATTTTCTACTCGGACTATTGGCTAATATTTTTTCAACGCGTTTCAAAGTATTTGCGCGCGATCAGGATCCACAGTGTTTATCGCTGATCGGAAGCACAAAAGCGATTTCGAGTTTGCTTTACGAAAGACCATGAAGTTCACGAAAATATTTAATCTAGATACCACGTCATTAGGGCAAGACTGGATTTTTGTTTGCTTTTCTTCGGATGCTTCGCGTAACTGTTGAGAAGAACCAGAAAGCAGTTCCTGAATGATTTTGCAGCTCGCGAGAATATTGGTCCAGTATGTGGATCTGGTCGTGAAAAATCATGCACGATTCAACGTCATCATCAAGCATCCATTTCGCGCTCCTTTATTTATTTTTTTCCAGATTCAAAAGTCTCTCTTGGAACGTATTTTATGCATTATTCCGGCTGTCCTATACAGACTCCAAAAAAAAAGTCGCCTGGTGCGAAGTTTCGGAATGGAAGCGATAGTTTTCGGGGAAAAATTTTCTAGACTCAATATAACCTAAAACTTTTCTACGGATTCGTAAACTCTGACCAGCTGACTATTTCACTGCAAACATTGACTCATTGTCAGCATGCGACTCAATGGATGATTCATGAGAGAGAAAGAGAGAGAGAATGTGAGTGTCGGGCGTTCATTCACAGCCCCCGTTAAGTAAGGGTGACCCGTGAAAACGTTTACAGGAAGAAAACCAGAGAAGCAGAATTCTGCTTTCCGATGAAAGATCACTTTAAACTTCTTACCTGTCCATGTTGTTCTGTAGCTCCACCTTTATTGGACTGTTACCCGTAGACTGGTTCTTGTTGTTGTACTCATTCTTCGGTATCTCTGAAAGAAACAAGTGAGAAAAAACATTATTTTACTGCGAGGAAACAGAAAAAGCGACTCCGTGAGAAAGAGACGTATCACAATGAAAAAAAATTATATAGAAACGTCGATACAATTCACCTAATTTTTTTAAATTTCTTCGTCAATATTTAAAAACTCCAAAATATATATGACATCCTCACGATACTCATACCAGTAAGAGTTTGAGTTACTGACACGGAATATTTCATGTTTATTGGAAAAGTATAACGTTTACTGTCCTACACGATTAATTATGCATATTTCATTGTCAGACATGAAAAATCGTTAAGGGTTGTTTCACTTTCATTATCCCCTCTCTCAGTCTCTCCCCCTACAACTTCTGCCCCGCCACTCTCTCCGTCCTCTCTTCACAGTCACGATGAGGTTTTCACTTACTCAATTCGCCTCGAAGGAGGCACCCCAGAACGCATAGTTATTTACGCGAAGCGTTTCCATAGGTATTATCGAGGGGCGACCCCGGTCATCGATCGAACGAAGGAGGAGCCCTCAAAGAAGTCTCGAAGAAGAAGAGTGCTGGAGGGCAGAGGGGGGCAGAGGAGGGGAAAGGGTGGGGAGGAGGGGTGCCGATGGGCGCTGGGCAGGTGGTATGGGGGTAAATTAATTATGACAGAGGTGAAATATAAGTTTCGGGCCGGTCCCCTTTCTTTGTTGCGTGGCCCGTCTAATATTCCCGGCATGCAAGAAGACGCCGAGGCCATCAGCCGCGTCCTTTTGCTTCTGCTCAAACCAAAAAGCCCTACGAAACCAAACAACCACGTGGAGACACCCCGTGTTGAATCGATAACCTTATGATTCACTGACGACGAGAAACAGCCAAGTTTCAATTTCATTTTAGATTTTTTTTTTTCTAGTAACCACTGAAACCTCCTGTGTGTAACATACGAAGGTACAGGGGGTCGCAAACGTGGGTGAAGGATGAGTAAAGAATAAGGCACCTCGAATACACGTTCCATCGTAAGGGTCAGGGGCATTCTCGAAAGGTTGACCGTAATTATCGACTTTGCGAAGGGTTGCTCGATACCTTCGTACGACCTTATGACGGACTAGGAGTTGCTTCAGGCTATACCTGAAAATAAGTCAAGTGTACACATCAGCTCGGAACCCGTGGGAAGTCTCCAATATCCCAGGGTTCACTAATTGCAGGTGGTATCGACATATCTGTGATTATGGCGTTTAGGCAGATATTATAGCCCAACCCCATTCTTCGACCCTCCTCGGTTGCTCGGTGCCCTTCGACCCCATCTCACCCTCTTACCTACCTTCCTCAGCTGAAGCATTTTATATAGGTATCCTTTACCTACATATATATATTTACTAAACTCTCAAGCGGAATCGAATTACACGAACGGTGCCGGGAGAAATCCTAATTGACGGTCAGTAGACCTTTTGTAGACTCATCGAGACATCGCCGCCATTAGTTTTGTAAAAAGTTCTCCTTCGAACATCTATCAAAATAATCTTGGATTCGACTCATCGATACGATATACGATATCCAGGATCATTCGAAGATACGACCGTGTTCACCAACGGAGCTTAGAAGTTAAGAAAAATTTAAAAAAAATGAAAATAGAAAGATCGTTTTCTAAAACTTTTTACAGCAATCCTTAAGGGAGGGTGGATCTGTTTACGAAACCCAAGAGATGTTTACTACCTTCTCACGCGCAAGAGAGTAACTGTCAAAAAATGGAAGGAGAGAGAGAGAGAGATAAAGAGAGAAAGAGAGGAAAAGAGTCGATAGCCGATATCCCCATAAATCACGTGAAAGGAATCCGCAGGCACTCAAGATTCTTTTGTGACGGCAATATAAGTGCTCAGTGGTCGTGGCAGGACACGACGTGGAGCTTTGTCTAAAATTCTCATCCTTGGCGCCATCCAAGGAAGGGATGGACCATAAATAAAACACTCGAGGCATCTCCCTGGGATTTAAACTGTTCACAGACCGAGTGCGTATACAGGGTGTTCGAATAGTAAAAGTACAAATAGGTACACAGAGGAATCCATAGAAGCGACACGTGAAAGGAAGATGGTTAACTTTTGTACAAGAAAAAAAATGCTTTGATTTTACGGAGGAAGTTCGAGCAACGGCGGGCGAGAGAAAATCCAGAAGTCCTGAAGGACCCGGAGTGACTAAATTGAGTGACAGGAGGAATGAGATGTCTGGCGGTTCTCAGAAAGTATTTTCAAACGTGGACGTCCGACTAATATCTTAATACTGTTTATCCTCATCCCTTAAGAGGCCCAACCCTCCGAGTGCGCAAGAGAGATAAGATAGACCCAAAGGGCCTTGGATAGATTTAACGACGCTGCTATGGGTCCCAAGGAAAAATATCGGGAGCGACGTTTCTAGGACCGGATTTCGCCAAGAGATAAGATAACGAGTCCTGTGCAGTTCTTGGTAACAGCCCTTATTGACCACCCTCTTAGCTTTCTGTCAATGCTGATTAAGGTATTCAGGAGGCTCTGTCAACCGATACTCCCGTAAGAATTGTCGCCTGTGCACCTTATCAACAGTGTGCTAGCTTACTCCGATACGCCTGTACTAATAATTTCGAAGCTTTACTCACTTGGTATGTTGATGAAGTTACCAGACGGCGTGCGCACCAAACAAGATGGCACGAAATCAGGATCGCGCTCGTGATCGGATGCTGCGTGACTTCCTGGCAATCTTCCGTTCAATCGGCTCATTGT
>JARPRH010000710.1:64457-75959 GCA_031763665.1 Calameuta haemorrhoidalis
AATGGATGTGCGCCCATTGAAATGGACGTCAAAACGCGTAACATAATATCCAGGGTCCTTACGCGCAAGAGCCCATGCCTAATGGAATTTATTAGAGGAACCCCGTGCAACAAGGGTGCTGCGTTCAGGTACCTATACCTCTAGTCTCATGTAGTGTGCCAGTACTATTCAACTCTCAGGACTCGCAGCTAAGGTAGGTAGGTAGGTAGTTAGGTAGGTAGGCAACCTTCTTCAGCAGGAATCAAGAGGACTTTGAAGACGAGGCCGCACGGGGCTGCCAAAGGCTAAACGGTAAACAACACTTTACTCAACGATCTTCAAGCTTTTACTCTGCTGAGAGAAAAGAGTGTATTTATTGATTAGTTTCCCTAGACCAGTTTTACAGCAGCACCTTGTGTACCTTTGCTGCCGTGGCGCAAGGTACCTGGGGTACGTGTTACATGCGAGTGCCTTTAGGATTTTTTCTCGTTATGAAATTTTGTCACTCAAGTACCACGTCGACGAAGAACACTCGAGAGAGTGAGAGGGAACGTGTGTGTATGTGTGAGGGAGAAAGAGAGAGAGAGAGAGAGAGCGAGAGAGAGAGACCCTCGGCATCAGAAGAAAATCTTGAAAAATGAAGGGCTGCCTTGTGCCGAGGGTAAAACACGTTTAATTGGGAGTTCCGAGGGAGTGGGTGACCTCTTTTCCCTCCTTTCCCTCCTTTCACCTCATTGCCGGTACAAGCTCAGAAAAGCATCCCTGACCCCGTGTCAGGCTTGCGCACTTGCAAATCTTCTGTACCCGAGGCCGACACTCCCCCTCGAATGTACGACGGCATTACTCGCACAAGCGCGAGTTAGAGGTCTTCCCCAGGAGCGTCATCGCAGTATAACGTTAGTTGCTACTCGAAATATAAAAGAGGAGAAACGGAAAAAAAGAAGGAAACTGTCGAGTGAGCCAGAGTGGGCTCCAGGTATCTTTTTTCGCCAGACAAGATATCAAAGGATAGAAACGAGAGTATCATTAGTCCCGTATTAGAATTTCTGAGCAAGTATCCAGCAGTGACGTGAATTAAGGGACGTTTTTCATTGGCAAATCCACGGGGCGCATTGATCCCCAAGAAAATAACTGCTCTTCGGAGAGAAGTGCCTCTCTCTCTATCTCTCTCTATCTCTCTCCTTCGTTACGAGAAAGTAGTAAATCTTTAAAGATCTGTGGCACGCGTGTACGCGCACAGTACTTACGCAGAGCGTAAGAAACACGAGATAACGAGACACTAAACCCGGGACAAGATCAGTTTCGGCAAGGTGGGCAGCAGCGCTATGTGCAGGAAACACATGAGAAATAAATATGGCGATTGGCCACGCGCGGACCCGCGCGGCATCGCGCATCACAGAGAAAGGAAAGAGGGTAAAAGACCGGTTTTACTTGCTGGAGTTGCGAGATGAGAATTCGTAATGCGCCTGCTGGATCGTTGGGATCGGAGGGAGGGGGGAATACAGAGAAGAAGGTGCTAAGCAAAGAAAAAGAAAGGAAGGAGGGAAGGAGTCGAAGCACCTTCGTTTACACGATATATCCTACCACCATGTGTGTCGACGGAGGTTGACACAGGCGTGCGTGTGTGGGCAGACACGTGACGCGACACGGGACATTGGCGCATTGCATCGCAGTAACGTTATCTCGAGTGATCTACGGGATCCGAGGAGTTTCAAAGTGAATCGGGGTAACGAGACTTTGATCGGCGTGGACACGCGTGCATATAATATGGAAGCCCTGCAGTCGGGACGTCCTGCTGCCGTTCGAAAGACGTGCGCGTTCCTAATTAGCCGCGGCCGAAGAGGCGGATCAATAATCTCGAGGCGAAGCGCAACAAAGGAATCGTGAGATCGCGCTGGCCTGGAGAGGAGAAGCTAAAAGAGAGAAGCAGAGAGCGAGAGGTGTGACGTGAATGGAGGAGAGAGATAGAGAGAGAAAGAGACAGAGAGAGAGAGAGAGAGAGAGAGAGAGAGAGAGAGAGAGAGAGAGAGAGAGAGAGACGTTTTGGTGAGCGGAGAGTAAATCCCAAAGCCGAGCTTGCTTGAGAAGGTTAGGATCGATTGCTCCCTGTAGGAGGTTTTCTCTCTTTGTCCGAGGATGGCCGTCCTTGCAAAAGGGCTGAGAGATCGAAGGGTAATACGGGGGGCGAGTGGGTGGGTGGGTGAGAGATTGTGCGTTTGGCAGGTCGCGGATATTGGATGGAAGGAGGGATAGGAAAGATCTCGCGAGGTCACGGGAGGATCCATATTCGTGTTATGTAGGTCAGAGCCAAAGTGCTTCGAGTACGACGAGATGAGGTTTCACGTTGCTTTTCAAAAAATCTCTGGTATTTAGGGGCAGGCAGCACTTGTGTGTTTCTATAGATTCTACGAGATGCTGAAGTCGGTACTATCGTACCGAGGGCTACGGTTGTCCAACCCCTAAACTCCTACAGCAGGGTCTTTGCTAGCAATTAGATCGCGACTTGGTCGTATCGCGAGGGTGGAAGAAGATGGACGAGGGCGAGGGGGCCATCCCAGTCAATCAATAATCACACCGTGATAAGCACGTGCTGCCAATCATAATTAAAGCTGCCTTCGAGTCACAGTCAGCTGGATCATTTTTCTCTGGATTGGGACGAATGTTGTTCTGCATTTGGAACTGCACTCGATATAATTTTACGCCCTGTAACCAGGACTCTCGGTTGCGCCTTTTCCGATGAATCTAAGAACCCGAGTGTGTTACAGCCCTGAAGTAGCTCGAGGGTTAACGTAGGAATACGGCGCACCTACTACCCTCAATTTGAATTGGGTCCGAACCGAGCCC
The DNA here is from genome assembly GCA_031763665.1 of Calameuta haemorrhoidalis. Lineage (NCBI taxonomy): Eukaryota > Metazoa > Arthropoda > Insecta > Hymenoptera > Cephidae > Calameuta > Calameuta haemorrhoidalis. Next base: position 67,281 of record JARPRH010000710.1, read on the forward strand.
CAAAAAGTTGTCCGCTTCTAAGATCGTTAAGCCGCATTCACAGGGCACGGTCGAATTCCCACTCTACCCAAAAGCCCTATGAAACTCGAAAGTAGTTAAAGTGAATAACTTTAACGCGACGCAGTGCGCACCGCGAGGGGGATGAGCGAGGGAAGAAGGTCGGCGCATTGGAGGGTGGGAGCGCGAGATGTATATAGAGAGGGAGAGAGAGAGCGAGAGAGAGAGAGAGAGAGCGAGAGAGAGAGAGGGTGGTTGAAATCGTGTACAGGGGTTGCGCGCACGCTCGGTTAGTAACCTACGCGAATTCTCTTCTAGGTATAGTTGGACACGCGATGTTTTATTATGTAAATTTAATATCGACTGTGACGTCACGGGTACCAGAAGGCAGCACGCGAGAGGGATGCGTTTTGGGGCTCGCGTGTTTCGTTGGTATTTACGTAATACTTGTGCGCCTCCTGCTCCGTGGCTCAGTGTAGCTGCCGGGGTGGGGGGTTCGCGAGACGCAAGGAGTCGGGCGCCCTCGCCGTTGCAACAGGGTGGATTTTAACTTCGCGAGAAGAAAACGAAAAAAAAGGAGGGGCACGTGACTAGGAGAGGGGAGGTGATAAAGCTGCGACATTTGGAAATGTCAGCCTGATAAATACGCCACGATAATGGCCCAAGCCCGCTTCTTTCGCGGGGATGAAAAGAGGGTGGGGAGGGGGGAAACTCCTGTGGAAATTCCACGGCCAAGACGACCGACCACTCTTTCCCTACCCCCCATTATCCTCCCCTTCTGCCACGGGTACGTGTCACGCACTGAGAAATTTGATAAATAATTTTTGCGAAATGGAGATATAATAATAAAAATTGATTCGGGTCGCACGGGGATTTAAAAAATAAGGGATGATTGGATTTTTGAAAAAAAAACTCACCCCTCCCGCCTCCGTAACAATACGTGTACTCGTTGTAATCCATACTTGGTCTCTTGAGCAATCCTTCGCCAGGGATTAGATCCAGCAATGCCGTAGGATCACACATCTAACCGAGAATTTCTTCTTTTTCTTTTCTAACGGTCTCAACACTATTATCTCAATTTTATCATGATTTCAATTATCCGCGTCTAGCGGGAATAAATACTGCGGTCGGGCGACACGTGAAACGACTGTTTTAACAAGTCGCAGTGGCCTGCGTATATATAAACGATCCTTCCGGCTGATCTTCAAAGGGTCCGACACCAAGTAAATGCACGTTCTAAATTAAACTCTCTGATGTTACACTGCATCGAGATAAGAGACGTGGCTCATTGCACCTGTTCTCCCGGAAGATCACTTTCCCCGTAGAAAAAAGAAAGAAAGGGAAATCCAACGGGAGAGGAAGAAAACCCGACCGAATGACAAAACGAAAAAAATTGGAGTTACGTTGACACACGAGAACCGGAAGATGGGTACTCCGATTTCTGGGCTTCTTTTGAGAAGATAGAAAAAAAAATACTGCTCAAAACTATATATTTTCACACCATATATAACATGGACCGTAAACTATTTTCACGTGACTCGCTATTTTTTCACTTAAAAATTTAATTTCTTTTGATAAAAAAATTCATTTCCATGTTATTTCATTATTTTATTTACGAAGATTAATTGTAGCCACGCGGTCCTTGAGATTCTGCGCATGACTGGCGAGAGTTTCCCTTAAGAGAGGAAAATCGAGGGAGGAAGAAACACGGGTAAAATCAACATCCGTACGCGTGCGCATCCGGCGCTATACTGAAGATCCCAGCGAGCACGACTGTCGACACTGGGCTCGTGTCTCGTGTGTGGGGGTAGAGTAAAGGGAATGGGAAGAGCGAGGTAGTGGGGGTAATTCCAGTATGGGGGTGGGCAACGTGGTGGGGATACCTAAGGGAAAAGGCCAACAAGGCGACAGCCGGTTCACGATGATCTCCTTCCATCCCGGCATGCACCATACTTTATTTTACAGATTTCTCCATAGAACCTTATATCCTTTAGATCCTTATAGCACAGGGTGCGCGCTCCTTTTATTTTTTTATTATGTTTTCTCGAATGATCGAAAAAAAATGTGGGGTTCAGAGATCTTACCTGTTTCCGCTCTTCTCTCCACGTCAAAGAGTATCCCTTTATCTCGTCATACACCCACTGCTCTTCCTTCATCCAAACGGAAGCGGATGTAACGTTCCACGAGAGATGGAAACAGTCAGGATGTAGTATCCATCAAATCACATGCATACCAAAAGTGCGTGACTTTTCTTCATGGGAAAGTCTACGTGATTTTAAATAATAAAAAGTAGATTCGTGGGTGTTCGTCAGGGTGGTCCCGAGCGTACGGACAGGTGTGCCATGGTAATATGAGATCTCTATTTTTTTTCTTTTTCTTTTTCTTTTATTCGTCTTCCTCTCCATTTTTCAAATTATTTTAAACTCATTCAAAAAGTCCTAAAGGATTGCATCAGTGTTGTATTCAGTGGGTCCTATATAACGCCCTGTATAACCGTGACACAGACCACGAAATACAATTGTCATATCTCATAGAGTTTATGTCTCAATAACCACCCTGAGTACAGTGTCTAATCCCATAATCTACTATCGGTTGTAAAATAGCGAGTTAAGCCAATAAAATTGGAGGGTCGCTAAGGCGCCAGGCTAGTTTCCATCTAAGGGCGGAGAGATGGTAGACGCAGTACAGTTCCCAGTGGTAGAGAGAGAGTCTATAGATTGTTGTTGGCAATGGGCTCGAGTATGGCGGTCCTGAAACCCCATGGGGATGCTGCATCTGCATAGAGAGGGACGATGGTTACGTAAATTACAAGCGCTCTGGGCGATGACTGTTCTGCATGTCCAATTGGCTGTTACCGAGTCGTTATAAAAATTGCGGATTGTTTTGAATTTTTGCAAAAATTTACAGGAATGAATTTCGTGCTTGGTTTATCGGACGAATGTAATTCGCTATACACGATCTGGATTATACCTATAGGATATTTTCAGCAGGACTGACATGTGGGACTTTTATAGAATTTTCTTAAGGATTTTAGGAGACGAAGGCATCGTTGCCTGGGGATAAGGGATGAAGAAGAAAGGGTGTGTTCTGAAAATTCTGCAAGAGCGTATGACTATAAGACGAGAAAGGCATCCATTGACCGGATGGATGAAAGGAGTCGGTCCGTTCTACCCTTTTCGAAATCCATCCCTAACACACGAGCAGCCCTCTATCGTATAATATATATATATATATTGAACTACATTCACCAACCCATCTCTGAACTCGTTGCACGTTAAAGCAGCGCCGGACGCGCCGCTCCGCCTGCCATCTGGCCGATACGCAATCCGACTTAACCTTCTTTTTTTCACGTAATCCCAGACGTTTTCCAATCTCAGATGAGAAACTTTTCAACCCCTGCTATTTTCTACGTGCAGTTCGGATATACTCGTGAGCTGGACCCGAGTATATTCCATTCAGTACGTATACATATCTGACCGAAAATCGTATTTCAAGATCTCATAGATGTCCCGGAGGATCTACGCACCGTCCTGCGCTTATTGGCTGCCAGAGTGAAACTTTTTAAGGGACACGGTTATGGCCCACCATTGTCAATTTTCTTTACGTTTTTTTTCTTTTTTTTTCATTCGTCTCACAAAAAGATTTTCATCGACTAAAACCCGTCTCAGCACCCGCGTAGATATCATCAGGCATCTCGAGCCCTGGGAATCGTCCGTAGTCCTCATAAGGAAGAAAGAGTAAAAAGACGTGGTAGGGAATTTTGAAAAAAAAAAATCTGTGTTCATGCTGCCATCTTCGAGTAATACAATTTTTTAAAACCAGTTTCAATTTTTTCGATAAATAAATCAGCAGTAATTTACGACTGCGATTCTACGGATGTCAGGGAGGGACCTTCAACGTCCTTTCGCGACTTCCTGCACCGGGAACCTCCCCAAGGAACATGCATATTCAATCGTTAAGCCCACGCAATGCTATTTGTAACGCTAGGCTGTCACCGAAAACCGGGGGACCTCAGTGGCGAGTTAACCGAAAACGTTATTAGCCCAGTGCATGAATATTTCAAGCACGCGAATTACGTATACGACCGATGTCTGATATACGTTTCCGCAGCTGAATCTCATATTCCGCCACCACGCACACGTCGAGAATTCATTCCGAAACTGGAGTAACGTGCACGTTCAATTTCAAGACCATAGAAAACATTGATGTTTAGTCTGCATCGAAGAAGAAAAAAAGTCAATGACTGATTTCAAAAAACTTTTCACTCAATTCATCCTGCATAAGAATGCACTAAAAGATATCTAACAATAACAATAATCTGGAGTAAGACTAAGAAGCAAAATTGACCACCGAGGAAGATGCTGGATTGTTCCTTACCGAACGAAACAGACCACCAGATACGGATCGAGTAACTAAAAACTGGTAGCGTTACTCGGTGGAAGAGTTACGACGCACGAAGTGCACTTGGTCCAGGATCTTTTGTGGAGGCTGAGGCATTTGTCTCGTGCAAGGATGAGCATAGATAGGGATATGATGATTTTTATAATAAATAAAATATGTGCCCATTAAAAATACTAATGGTGTCGTGTGCGGAGCGTGATAATGGGAATAAGTTATTACGATGAATAATTGAAAATCCCGATAGCTACTTTGCAGTTACGTGAAACGAGATGTGCGTTTTCGGAATGGCCATTTGCCATACGACTCGATTCCTTAAGGATTCCTAAATCTGTATAGCAGCCGAGTGTGATTATGTTAATAGCCAAAGACCGGCTTCATTTTAGGCCCAATCTCAGTCCCTTCTCGCTCCTGTACTTTGGTCCTCCATTACTGTTTACTCTGTCCTTTTGAATCCCGGTCCCTTTTTCATTCTACTCAATTCTGCTCCACTCGACTCAACTCCTCGACCCATCCCCATCCCACCGTGCAGCAGTCCTACCACCACAACTGTAAATCTCCAGCAGAAAATCACTAGAAGGACGAGAGTTCGCATTTTACATAAACCTTTTTGGTAAACCAGTACGCCAAATCCTACCTAGTTTAGGTGGCTATTCGATGCGGGGACACGTACGAGCCACGTCCAAAATCTGGATAGCAAATGCTGCGAGTTTTCATGAAAATATTTTACACGTGCTTCTGACCCCCCTTTCCCACCCCCAGCCGCACTTTTTCCATCCCTTTCGCGACACGTGCCTGAGACTGATTTTTTTTACGGCTAAATGGATTTTGAAAAAAAAAAAACAGAGATAGATCTAATTTTTCACAAAAATCGATAAACTTCACAAACCTTTGAATTTTCATATACAACTTAAGTGCGTTAATTAAATAGAAAAAATGTTGCACGAATAAAATTAGAGTTTTGTTGACATGTTTTCAGTAAGGGTCCCCTGGGTCGTGTCGGCGAAATCCTTTCAACTGTCAGTGGTCCCCATTGAATCCGGCCGATTATCTAATGCAAAAGGGGTGTAGACGGGCGGGAACGGGGGTAGGGGGCGGGGATACCAACCACCAGGGGAAAAATAATGTACAAATGGTAATAGGAGTGTAGAGAAGCTGGGACCCCTGAAATGCTACATGTGAGCCAGTTACGAAACGTTGGAGAATCGACTGCTGGAACAACCCCTGCGTGCTGCGACATACGGTGCCCCGGATAGATATAGCATATATGTATACTGTAGACACACTATAGTTGACATAGGCGGTGTAGTATACGGAGAACACGCTAGCCGAAGGTACAGTTAATATAAGGCAGGAGAGAAAGAGACGTTGGAGAAAGCGAGACAGTCGATAGGATAAAAAAAGGAGACGAAGGGCTTTCCCTGCGAGTGAAAACAACCCTTTCTCGAACCGAACCAGCCCTGGTCCCATTACAACGTGTCGCTTTATCCTACACCGAAAAAATGGGGCAGGGCCTCCTCTCCTTCCGGAGGGTCGTACGACCCAGAATTGCAGGGCTGCCACTCAAATTGGCCCGACAGCGAACAATCGGCCTTATTACGTGGCATTTGTCAGCGTGGCGTTGCTACCAATATTAGGGGTTGCCTTTTAGCCCACCCCCCTGCGCGACGCATTTCTACTTCATTTTTTTGAATACAGCGACGGCAACGTGGAGTCGGATAAAAAAGAAGACAAAAAGTGGTTACGTGTAAAATTTTGTCAAAAATTGAAAAAGGGCGACATATGGTCGCATCGTTACGTATAAACATTGGTATAATTGAAGTATATATTCCAAGTCCATCAGGCGTGGAACAAACTGACGTGCATTCAATCGGAAGTGGGACTCACCGAGCGAGTGTGGCTGATTCGATTAGATGTAATTGGGCCCTATAATTTTCCCTATTACCGATATAAACGAAGCAGGGAAGTACCAAAGTCTTGTGTTCGAGTAAATTTCACGTAGCATCAGGACTAATGATGTCTTTAACGGTCGACTAAAGCGATTTAGCGAATCAGTCGAAGACTCGGGCAGCTACGCCCAGGGCAGAATGCTTTTAGGTTGAACACGACTTACCACTATGCTGCTCTAATTATCGACTAGTGAAACGACGTAGAATGTCAACACAGTGAAGCTTTTCTGATTTCAACCATCGGTACCACCCACGTATCTCAGATATATGTTACTAACGCGGGGATTCTATAGGAAGTCGGGACTGTACGCTCCAGTGGCGTATAAAGTCACCTCCTCCTCTGGAAAGAGGAAGAGAAAGAGAAAGAGAAGAGAAACAAAAAATTGACGCGCCGTGAGCCTCCTTCCATCTTTTGTGTTTGCCTTGGCTAGAAGAGAATGTCTTCAGGACCTTTGCCCACTTTCCTTTATTGGACTCCTTATTTCGGCCAGACTTTACCCACTCGAAGAAATATCCAGCGTATCAGCACGCACGACTATTGACCGTTCGTGCTTCGGCGATGCTTCCTTCGCCTCTGACTTCTGCATTTGACTTCATCCATTTCGATGTTTTTCTAGCTCACGCCTTGGCTCTTTTCCTTTTTTCTTCTTTTTACTTTTTCAACAGTCAACGACAGACGGATGGATGAGGGATGGTGGACAACGCAAAGATGTACTTGCTATCCTTCCAAAATCTTGGCGAACATCGTTTACGCTATTGATGCGAGAAAGAGATGATTTCTCATTCCAGGAAAGATCTACGCTATCTGTCTATCATGTTTCTTGATATTCACACGAGAGATTTCGGATTTTAGGTACTCGCATGCCTGCGCTCATCCCGTTCGGAAAACTTTGTCGATCCATCCTCCCACACGTATCGGTATTCCAAGGGCCTCCTCGAGTTCCACAGGTACTAAATTCTCCGTTACCACGAGCAACCCGTAATTCTCTTTGTCTCCTTTTCTGATAAAATTAAGGCAATCCCAGGCAATTAAATTCCGTTTCCTGGTATACGTACGGTATATGTATAGGCATATAGAGGACGATTTGCATTCGTAGAAATGTCTACCACCACAATAATATTATGTTGCGAGATAGAACGTGATGGTCCATTGCTTCCATGTATCTTCCCATGCGTGGGCGTCGATTCATCCAAGAGAATTTCATTTTCATGTAAGACGCGCGCTCGACTGTCGTCGAAAGAGTCCCAATTTCCAAGAATGATAGATGGACCTGGATATAATCGAAAATAGGGAATCCTGTTTCAGGAGTCGGCATAATCTCGGAGCCAAAGGTAGGTTGGATTTTTACGAGCGAAGAAGTTTGGATCCCTGGGACGAAAATCGAGTCTGCGAACCGGGTGGGCAAGGAACGTTAAGATCGTCGACGTCGGAGTCGGCACGTGGTGAACAGAGGGGCCGTCGCGACGCGTCGCCATGGCAGATCCACATCTCTGAATCTGGACTGCACGTTTTGCGAATGCCACCCAGAGTGCGAGGGGGCCCCTTCGTGGAGGAGGCCCCATTGTTGCGAGAAGGAGAATTTGCATTTTAAGGCCAAACAATCGTCGCGGGGTTCCACGGCTGCTGGACAATGCCCAGTCTAAGGCCCCGTCGTACTCCGGGCCCCTTTTGGTCACCAGACGCCATCCTGCCGCGTTAAAATACTTTTTCTCTTCTTCTCATTTTTTACTTCATTCTCTCGCCTCCTTCCGCTTCTTCCCTTTTACACGTTAGGACCCACAGGTATGATTTTGGGCCCAATACCTACTGGGACGTCTTTCAAGGATCCCTCGTGTTTTTACACGGTCAGGATGTTTAGAGAAGGCATCTCGAAGGATCCTAATTTCCAAGCCTGAACAATTAGTCCCTTTTTCGGAGCCTTGTCGCGTAGGGCCCAATCGGTCTCGTGCTATTATCGGCATCTTATTTATTTGACCACGTGGAGAATTGGTAGGGTAAACAAAAACGGTGGATCGATGGGAAAATTCTCTGTTCCGAGGTGTCTGTCTATAAGAAAGTTAAGGGTGATCGGTAGCCAAGGGTTGGCAACTGTCGTTTCCAAAGGGTTGATCGGTTAAGAATTTTCTGGTGGCGCCCCGAAAAAATCACCGCTTTTTATTTGGGTTATTTGTAAATGAAAACAGGTCAGGTTGCACGAGATGGATCTTGGGTAGGGTTAATGTGGGCCAGATGTCCGGGCCCATGCGCAGGTTGCGGGCCCAAGATTTCGTTCTTGAAATATTCGGACACAGGATCATCCTAGTCCTCTTCCTCGCCTTCCGTATGTCGTGCGGT
>JARPRH010000710.1:84867-126812 GCA_031763665.1 Calameuta haemorrhoidalis
TTCAAACCAATTTCCTCGCTCTATTGCCAATCACAAAGGGTCCCCGAAATTCTTGCTTGCCAACCGGAACGAGAGACTCTTTCGCAATTCTTCTTCTTATTCTTCCGCGTTGCCCATTTTCGGTCGACCCGCGCCGAAAAGGGAGTCTATCCATTTTTTCTGCCTCTTTTCAATCCTTAACGAAACGAGACCATCTTTTATCATCCTGGGTCAAAGGGTACATTTTGCATGGTATCAAAAGACTATTCAAATATTGGCTGTGCAGTCAAACGGTATCCTCAATATCATTGCTGCCTGTAAGGAGGTCAGCTCTCGATTCGACGATGATTACATGGACAAATTATGAAGGTGAACAAAAAATTATTACGTCCCGAGATCGAAGTCACTGATAAGATCAATTAATTCCATTATTTTATCGTCGACCCTGCTGCAGCCTACGTACACGTATTATCAATTTGATTATCAGCCCTCACTGGCAGGATCAAGAATGATTTCACGGTCCATCGAGAGTAACCCTGTCTTTTGGGAAGCAGCCAAATGACCAAGTAATTCCGAAATACGATCCAACCTCGCTAATCAGGACAGTCGTGATTGATACTCCTTGGTGGCCCCAACGACGTTCACTCAGCAACTTCGGTAAAGCTTCCCTCACAATACAGGTAAAAGAATATCCAATCCACACACAGGTGAGACCGTATTCAATCTTCCTTCGTCTCCCGACCCATCAGTGTCCTTATCATTTTATCGGGCAGGTGCGCGCACACACCAAATCGAAAGGGACTTTTTTACTCTCGCGATATCCCAGAACCGGCGGAGGGGGAAGGAGGGGGAGGGAGGGGGATGCAGTGGGGAATCCACACCAGTTCATTTCGGAGGCCGTTGAAGCGTCCAGTGCATTCTGTTAGGCCGTTTCGCTTATAATTGGCGGCATGAATGGATTCGCCTGGCATGGAAATGCGCATTGTGCGTGCCTCTCGGTGCACGGGTACCAACGTACATACTACAAAATCCACATACGTAGACGGGAGCCACGCACGAGGAAGAGAGCTCGTCTCTCCGTGTAGGCGTACAGGGCGAATTCGATTTGAGGATGCGACTGGTCATTAGCGAGTCCAGCTGTATATGCAGGAACATTCGTTTCCCGTGTGCTGCCTTCACACGTGTGAACCAACCCTTACGCTTCCACGATCCGTTCGCACATATCACCCATCCCATCGACTGATAGATGCCTGCTCTTCGTTTCCATCATTTTACATATCGAATACATCCTACAGTACGGAACACCATTTTTTTATCGCATCTCTTCGCTCCCACTTACTGAACCTCCCAACGCTACGCGCATCCTATCTACACGAAGCCACTGTCTTCCTCTCTAGGGATTTTTTTATTCGACGGTTAGTCGTCAAAATCGCTCCAGGCACCCATCCTCGTGGAGCCAAAGAAACCACGACGAGTGGGGCTTTATCCTTGCGCGCAGTCAAGCTTAATGCACGAACCCCGAGGGGGGTGAAGGGGCGCGGGAATTTCCCTGATAAAACACACAGGGAACAAGTTTCTGAAAGTTCGTTCAGATAGGTGGGTCGGTAGTTAGGGTAGGTATTAACTCGGACAAAGGAACTAGACGAAGTACTTGCACACCATCCTGGGTACATCCGCACCAAGTACCCAGGCCGTGTGATACTATTCTTAAACTTCAACTAAGGACTCTCGATATCCAGGAAAAAAAGAAAAAAGAATTCTTTTGCCTAATTCTACTACAGAGAGCTAAATAGGCGTGTGTTTGATTCTTTGAAAAAAATACTACAGGTACTTGCGAGTACAGTTTTAAATGACAGTGAGTGATTCTAGTCTTCCCGGAAAGTCTCGATGAAAATCTTTCAGGTACTTACCGACCATTTTATATTCGGAAATCTCGTTATATCTTATTTTCTCAGCCGATATACCCAAGCGACATTATTTTCAATAGAAATCCAAAGGACCCTGATATTTCGACCGAAAATACTATGGCCCGTAAAGTACAGTTCTCCAGGTACCTGCGGGGTACCCATTACTGTCCTATACACGTAAATGGGTATTTAAATAATCTAAGCCGGTGTTGGGTGACTGCTAAGAGGAGCGGTGCTCGGCCCAGCGTTATTGCCGAACGGTTATGGCATTAAACGAAGACATTGGATGTCGGATTAGTAGATATATACATATATATAGTATACTACATAGTACATAATGTACAGTACACACTACTTTCAGTATAGTATTATATTGGTAGTTCGAAGGAGAGCGAAGGAATGTGAATGGGAGCTTTAGGTCGCTAAGCTGTAGCTTCCGCCTTTCCCTCGATTCTTCCGGTCGCTCTATCTCATGGCAAAGTCCATCCCTTTGGATATCCTGGCCATTTCCCCCATTTTTCTCCATCCCCTTCTGTCCCTCCCCCTCGCCTCTCCACACTCCACCTAAAATCGTTCAACCACTACAGATCCGACTTGTCTTCTCCGTTCACGAAGGAGTGAATGACGCAAGAGCTTGGATAGTTGGAGCGACGTTAACGGCCAGAGGAATTTTATGACGGGGTTGAAACGAACCCTGAATCCTTTCAAGGTTCGGAGTATTACAAGCGAATTGATGTATTGACTGCGGTAATTTGGACTGGGGGTGGATCGGTTAAATTGGACGATTGCACGTCCAATGATATACGTATGTACCTTATCAAATGGTTAGAACGATAATAAATTGTAGGCGAGTCTGTCGCGATATATCGAATGTAGGCAAAGTGGCCGCGATCTCTCATTGATAAGCAATGATGAGCAGTGTTCGGAATATGTTTGAGTTTCGGTATTAATAAAGCTTGGGGTAGTAGCAGCTTGTAGAAAGTTTGTTCGATAAATGCGGCTTCATATCGATTTCATTAGACACGTCATTTCGTAAGGATGTAACGGTAAAGTGAATGACGAAGTCACGCGAGCTCATTGGCGAATCATCGGTTTGATCGATCGCGAATTCGAGAAAGGGATAGAGGGACATTAGATTTTTTCGAGTTTTCTATACTTGTCGCGAGTGCGAGAGAGACGCGACCATAGGCAGTCAAGGGCGTGCGAGAGAGACGGACGTAACGTTTAGTCAATTTTTCATTCCTTTCCCGTGCGATTGCTTTTAAAGATTGGCTTTGCCGTGACTGTGACTTTTAATTGATATCGTTTACAAAGGAATAATATTACCTTGTCTATTGTTATCTCTGCTATTGTATTCATTAGTTATCGATTGGCTATAGGAATTTTTATTTTCTCTTGGAGTGGATATTTTATTTGCTCTTTAAATAGAAACGAATCGTTACTGGTATACGCAAGAGTGTGTTCGGTTGTTTTCTCTCTCTCTCTCTCTCTCTCTCTCGTTCTCTCTCTTTGCTGGCCTTTCCTCGTATCGAATTGTATCGAATCGCGTCTCCCACCTCACTCTTGCTCTCTTTCCTTTTTATTTCACTTGACAGGATCTGCGCAAGAAGTTCATGGCCGTCCGTCAATTCATCCTAGAGGAATTTCTTGCAAGGTGGCATAACGTCCATTATTTCTCCAGAGACGCTTGAGGTATCCCGAAGGAAGAAGGAGCCACTCCTGTCCTGCCGGCCTATCCGCTTTATTTTTACGATGGGTTTTATTGTTTTTCGCGCTTTCTTCAGGAAAAATCCATCCCGCGCTCAGGGATAGGTCGTCACGGGGCGTCGGCGTCGGCGTCGCGAGTCGAACGACCGTGGAGACTAATCGGCGATTATCTTTTATGCTTGCTGCCTCATACTTTTACGAGTAAAGCTTCCCCTCGACTATTTATTGCTTCTTTTTATTCACCCTCTTTATTCCTCCAGCTCTTCTTCTTTTTCTCTTTTCCCTTTTTTTTCTTTCTTCCTATTCAAAGACGAGTAAAAAAGAAATTTGTTTGGTCCCTATCGCGGGGTCAGCGTGTCTCGGGCTCCGGAGGGATGCTGCGAGAGGAATATCGCGACGCAGCGTCTCGTGGAGGGGGTGTAAAGATAAATAGAAAGAGGAGAAAAAGAAAAGAGAGATAAGGGCCGAGCAACTTCGCCTTTACGATCCGCGTAAATAAAACGAAGCCGAAATTCAATTTATCGTTTGATTCTCCTTGAGATCGAACCACCACGATTTTGTCCCTTTTTCCTTTTCCCGGGAATGGCGGATGTGGGTCGTCTAGCTTTTGGGAGTCGATAGAAAGATTTTTCCGTGGGATTTGGTAAATCCACTAAAAATGTAAAGAGAGAATTCCCGTGTGTCCCTTTGCACGGCCGAGCGATTTCTTCTCTTTTCAAAGGAAAAAGTAATAGACGAGAAGAAAAGATAAAGTCAAAGTGAAATCAGAGTGTATCCTGAGAGACCAGTCAGAGAGTATCAGAGAGTATCAGCGAGATCGGAGTTCAGAGTTCAACGACCGTAAATACACACAAGCGCAACAATGCTCTGCCAGCGTTATCGTGTATATCGAGAAACAACTGCTTTGGTTAAACAATCGCGTCAATTCGTTTACATCACGAGTCTAAATAAAGAAGGCAAAAAAAGAAGAAAAAAAAGATCCCTGCTAGACGATAGAGACTCTTCGATACTTGCAGCGTGAATGGACCCTTATCAATCCAGAGAGAGAGAGAGAGGAAAAAAGATAGTAGATTCTCGAGCGATAAAGGATCGATAACTATATGGTTTCTGATGACGCGATACCCAACGGGACGATCAGTCCATTTTGCTACTGTCAATGTCTCCTATGATATTTCATTATGTAATCCCTAGAGATCTGTAGAATTCCCTAGAATTCCCTAGGCACTGATCGGAGCGTTGCATCGGGTAGAGCAAGGAATAGACTTATGTAGCGGGAGAGACTCTTTTTCGTTTCTCTCTCGTGCGGTGGCAGCTATGAATTCTGGCTAAGTTTTATCCCCTTGTCAGTTAGCTGACTCATCGTCCTATTCCCTATATCGGCATTCATCACCCTCGCATTGTCCAACCAGGATATATGAATATCATTAGTGCAGTATGACGCCATGACGAATCGATTGGTAACGTCAAGAGCTACTAGTCGCCAGTCGATAAGATACGAGCCAATAATAATGGCTAAGGTTTCCTTATTTTTTTTTCTATTCTCTTCGATACATCAATCTTCTAATATTGTTTCTCTCTCTCTCTCTCTCTCGCATATTTTATTTATGGTTTGTAAATTCTTCATGGCAATGACGCAACACTAGCGACCCATGACCCATTATACCCTTAGATACGGTTAGCTCTTGATCTGCGAGAAGTAAAGTGGCTGGCCAGTAAAAGTGAGTGAATTCAATAGACACGAGGCTGCTCCTGGAGTAAAGTAAAACCCTGCTTACACTGGCAAGAAGTTACTCTACCTGTGCTGCTGGTAGTGGGATTAGCCACAGATAAGGCACTACGAATACAAGCAGGGCGAGTGGCTACTCCGAGCGAGGAACGAGAGAAACTAGGGAAAAAGGCAGCGTTAGGGTGTTAGGGGGTGCTTTTAAAGGCTACAGTGTTGCTGACCGTGCTGTGCGTCTTAACTGGGTTAATGCGCGTTCTGTGTACGGTATTGGCAACATTTTCAAAAAAGAAATAAATCATTCGTGCAATTCTTAGTCTGTCTAGAGATTTTATCAGTTCGATTGGCCAGACTTTCACCGGGCTGCGATTCCACGTGTGTGCGTTAAGCGTCACTGTGACGCACGTCGGCACGTGTAAAACAATGACGTTTCTTTTCGTCCTGTCATGGTTACTTGTCTATCCTTGCAATAAACGGCCATGTTCTCTGTCAACAGGAACACCAGGCTGGAAAAGGAGGATGAAGAAAATCCCTAGGATACCTATAGACTCGCTGATCGAATACAGATCCCGGCCGTATGTGAAAATAGAGTAACGAAACTGTTGATTGCCTTTCTTCTCCAGAGGGAGGAAAATACTAGAGTGGTATATACGCGACTATCCTTTCGCCAGCCTCTCGCGCCCCTTGGGATGACTGAAGAAAATTTTATTCTCTCATTTTCATCGTGGCCACACGAATCCACATGCCTTGCGAATTCGGATTCTCTCTGTGAGCATTCATGCATTTCTTATTGTTTTTCGTTTCGATGGCAGCGCTCGAGAGAAACCCGAATGTCGACTTTGAATGGGAAAATACGAAAACGCCAAGACGTTTTATCGCTGTAGGGTGGTAGCTATTGAAATAGTAATAATAACGACAGTCCCGATATTCGAATAATAATTGGTTCGAACATTCCTGAAATCTATAAACAACCCTTCAGGCTGGATTGTCTCTGGTCAGCCGATACGTCCCGTGTTAATAATTCTGGTAATTTCACTATTACTGTTTTAAAGCGCGTTTCACAATTTATTCCCTTTTTTTATAATTTCTTCTATTTTCACCAGTCCTCATTCTTTCTCCACGAATCTTTACGCAGAATCATAACCACCGATTCATTAATCGTCTGGCGTCTCGGAATTCAAAGAATCTTCAGTGCATTTGAAATTCTAGTACTTTTTCACACCCCTTTCGCGTTCCTTCTTACGGCGTTGGCATTTATGATTATGGCGGGCCTTTGTTTCTGTACGAGTAACAAAGCGAAATCCCCCATAAACTGCAAACAATGTCAACCCTCTCTCTTAGACGTTCCATTGTAAACTGACACTGGCGACGAGTACGCGACACCCACTTCTATCAAGACATCGGATTTAGGGTCGGTCCACACGAGTGAAAGTCCATGCGATTTACTACGTACTCCAAGAGTTTGATGCACAATAAAAAAAAATAAAGTAGAGACACCTACGTCAATCCGAAACCCCATTGTCCTAATACACCTCCCGCCCTATCGATCAAAAGCCTCCCTTTAATTTTCACTTTCGAAATATGCGTCGCCGCATTCCAAACTGCACACGAAACTGCAACGAGATATCGAGCGAACGATGCACCAGATGCACCCTGTAAGTTATATTCGAAACCGAGTGTCATCGGCGCGGATGGATTATTAACGCGAAATGCGTCGGGCAAACGTAGAGAAACCGAGTCGGAAAACAATTTTACCTGAGAACGATTGAAAATCGATACAATTCCGGTATGTACTTTTGTATTTTCATGGATTCGTAATTTAATCGATGAAATGAAAAAGTAAATTAATTTAAAAGACACTTGAAAATAACTACAGTATTTCCAGGCATATATATACATATGTATATCTCACTGTCATCGAAAGGATTGGCGGATTTATCTCTACGTCAGGATACAGGTTGGTATCCATGTTGGTATCCAGAATGAAAGGGGATAGTGTCGAGCAAGAACGAAAACATTGCACTCGCCCAGGCAACAAGCCCGGGTTCGTTGTAATTAGTTTCTGCAGTGAGTTGAAGCTGGCTCAGCACACAGCGGTACTATTGCGGCTCTGTTGATGGCGAGGAGCAAATAGGACGCAATAAACACGCTACTATATCATTCGCTCAACCCTTTATGTCAGAACGTACCGCGTTCAGGGCGCGGGGGGGGGGGGATGACACCGAATCCCTAGGGTTGTTACTTCCTCCATACTCCCCCTCCTTCACTCCCACTCGTCCTCTTACTTATTTAATAGGAAGACCGCAGTTTAACACTCTCCTGAATTAATCATCAAATTTCGGATGAACGAAAAAAAAGTCACCCCGTATACGATGCACACGTCTAGTATAAAAAATTACTGGGTTAATGGTGGATTACGAGAACGAGAGGTAGGACGACGGTTCCGAGAAAAATTTACTTTTTTTCTTTCACGGTGGTACCACTAGCATATCTCTTTGGTAATTCCCACGGAATTCGCGTTCGCGCAGCCGAGAGAACTCGATGACAGCACAGATTCCAGGCCACTTCGACGAAGTGTTACTCGACGCTGCCAAGCTGGCAGGCGCCCGATTGGTTAGATAAACGGGAACATTGTCCGTACCATTGGCATCCCTGTTCCTAGGAATATATTCGCGTAGCAATCGTTGCCCAATGATATATGTATGTATATACACAGTGGACTGACTGTTGCTGGTAACAGCTGTTTGCATTTGGACGGTCTGTTGATTCTCGTCTTTCGTCCTTTCGAGGAGTCACGGCATTGCGCTCCACTCGAGACGACGTTAATGAATTTACTGGACCACGTGAAAAGAGTATATATAAAAAAAATAACAAAAATAAAAATAAGCCTCCTGATAATCCCAAGACTCCTTTGTACTCCGCAGCCAGGACTTCGTTCGCGAGAATCGCATGGAAAGATCGGATATAAAGCAGTGCCAAGAATAAGGAATGATATTACGCGCATTCACAGGGGGATAAAAAAAAAGAAAAAAAAAATTCCCTAGCAGAATACCGAGAAGTGTTTTGTACGGGATTATTACATGGGGAGAACGAGGAATGAAATCGAGTTGCGATCCGGCTTATCTTGATAGCGCGATTCAGCTTAATTAATCCCAGCCAGCGAAGCTCTCTTGAAATCATCACTTAATTACCGAACAACAGGATTATCTTACGTGTCATAATTAACGCGACGCCGTTTGGATTACCGAGAAGTGATTGCATGCCCGCGGCTGTTCCGTGGGTTGCTGCACGATTGTCCCACGAGATTTCTTTCACTTGCACTTTTACGTATCTAAAGTGCATCGTCGGATGCATCCGCAGTGACGTCACTTAACAATTTCAATTGCTCAAGCTATACCCACATACGTGACTATATTTATAGCGACGTAACACTTTGGCGAAGCTTCTCATCAAATTTCACTGATCCCAGGGACAAATGATTTATCTTCTAATTGCATGACGCGCCTCTGGATAACCTGACGTGCCTCCCACACCCTTCGGACGATATCCACCCCTAATCAAAGCGCACCCCGGTCATTAATCTTTACGGCGAAGAATGTAAAGCGAAAAGCGTCTAGGAGATATAACGTAAGCGCGAGCCAGAATGACGAAAATAAACGATAAAAAGATCAATTGTGTCAATCAACAATTTTTCATAGCACTCACATAATACTGTATTTTCGTCTAGTAATTTTGTCAGCCTTCGAACAACCTCAAGTTCTTATTATAGTTTCGTATATATTTTCGTGTGTTTGCAAAATAATCATTCTGACGTACAACGACGGACTCGTGACTTTCGGACACGCGTACGTAGGCGCGACCAACGTGGGCTGCTCGAAATCCCTGAGGTAAAGCGCCATCAAATATTTGCCAGGTTAATAGCTAATTTTTCATCATGCGACTCCCCGAGTCCTGCACCCCGTTAATATTAAACGACACGATGTAAAAATAGAAAAGTCAAAGATCGAATGCGAAAACTTATTCATAGTCGTTTCGTTCAACCTGCCAAGATTACGTCACTGAAGCCACCAACCTCCAACATAATTTCTTTCATGTATCAGTTGTACCAAAAATAAAAAAATAAATAACCACCGTCCTAATTGTATAAAATCGATCGATCGATCCCTCCTATCTATATATGCTGGCTTGAATTTTGTCGAACATCACGGATCAACTAATGTGCCACGGGCTGTCGAGCAGGTGCAGAGACAATGGCGGACGGGATGAACGCAGCTGCGAGTAATGCGTGATAAATCGTACCGTGTACGTCAGGCTCACCCATTGCGCAATTGTTGACATTACACACGGTCATCGAGCACCGCCGATCACGGAGATTTCAAAATGCACAGAAATACGTGAAATCGCATAGGCGCGTCTCTTATCCGTATTGCAGGTATCTTTCGGCTGCCTCAAAGCTGAATGACACGATGAGATCGAATGAAATTATAATGGGAAATATAAATATATTTAGGGACAACCGATGGATACTGACGTCACTGAATTTATCAATAAGTCAGTGGATAATAGATACACCCGGTATTAGATGTGTCTACTCTGAATGTACCGTAGCCACACGTGCGGTTACACCCAGTGAATTTTTTAACTCCCGATAATCGATAATCGGCCGAGGTGCTTGAATGGCGCTTGGATGGTGCATTGTTGGTGCATTGTTGGTGAGATAGGTGCCAATGGAGGAAGACTTTACGCGGATAATAATAACGGGACTCGATTGCGTTACATCAAAAGGAGTAAGTGCCGATGATCAAACAAGGCGCGATGATGAGGCGGCAAGTTTAGTCGCTAATATTGAGGGTTCGTTAACGCGTAATATTGCCTGGGTTCAACGGCGCACGGCTCAACGATAAATTACTTGATTATACGTTTAAAAGAGGTTTCGCGCGCGTGATAATTACTGATAAATCAGGTACAAGAGATTTCAGTTAATCCGATCTACTTTTTATCGGACTCGTTGCGCACATAATTATTTGTTTCTTTTTTCTTTTTTGCCGGTTTATCTCTTTCGCCTCTTTGATTATTTCGAAAAATATACCGTATTCGTCTCTGGGCTTTGATTCCGAGCCGGCAATAAGGATATTCAAGGGATGGAATAAACTTCCAGGATGAATAGTGATGGGCGAGATGAATAACCGAGAGAAATTAATCAGGAATTATCTTGAAAACAATGGAATACGAATGAATAGGAAATTTAAATAAAAATGTTAATAATGCCCTCCCCCACTCCTCCTTCCCTCCATCCCTCCGTCATTCCATACCAAACATCCCACGGGTCTTTCTCATTTATGAATTTCTTCAATCCAGTAAAATTGAAGGCTTCGGTCGGCGGCGTTAACGTTACTTAATCACTTTTTTTTACGCACATTTTCTATCCAGAAATAAAAAACTAAATTTTACCACGGAATTGAAGTTAAAATTCGAGAAACCAGGTAAAAACTTACGATTCCTCAATTGCTCCTTGACGCAACGACACTTTCAGTTATCCGACACCATAATACGTCAATTTCTTGGATATACATACCTGCAACAAAAAAAATAAATAAAATCAGTCAGACGTGACAGTCATGTTGAAGATTTTTAATATTTCACGAGTGGGTAACGTATTAATTAAACTAGTAATTAATTCCTGAGAAGAGAGAATCAAGACAAGAAGGAATCATTTTGCTCACTCAGGAATCTCTGTACTGCGGGGGGCAGAGGGTTGGCAGCTACCCCTAATATCAGTGCCGCCACCACCACTATCTTCCCTTTGGTATCTCATTCCATCCCTTATTCTTAATTCTTCCCCGCAAATCCCCCCCCCCCCCTTCCCCCACTCAGTCGACGTGCTCGCTTTGCGCGCATATTGAAATATAATTAGTCTTCGTTTAATAAATTAAAGTTCTTCACGCGGAAGACATTCCTTGCCTAATGTCTAAAGCTCTTTCCGGGGTTGCTGCGCGCAGCATGCTCGACGGTCCTGACCGTTTCCTCTCGCTGCTGACGCTTACCGCTTGATAACAACCCCCTGGCAACCGCGCCTCTCCTGCACTTTGCTACCCACTGGGATCGTTTGCAGCATTTGTAATTGCTATCTTGCAGCAAGGATAGATAGAGGTTGGTGGTAGATTTTACGAGCTGCTCCAGGTTGGCGCCCATGCAGTAGGTACCAACCTAAAATCCAGTACCGTAATGCCGCTACCTTATTGTGCACGACAAACTACCCTCCGGTATCGCAGTGATTTTGCGCAGCGCAGCGGGAAAACGTTGCGGCGTCTGGTGCGGCAAGGAATCCGCACCGCTTGCGTAATTAACTGCATTAACAATGACAACGCTGATGCTTAACCGGCGGTTGGCTGCTTGAGTTTTCTTTTGCCTCGAACTTCGCGCACTTGCAAATCATTTATGCTTATCATTTTTATCAAATCCTCTATCTCTCTCGCTCTCATATTTTAACTCTCGCCTGTGAATTTCGAATTATTCAAACAAGACAACGCATAAGCCATTGCATATGGATCATGCGTGGATTATGGGATAAATTTATGGACGATTGTTTCGCGCCTCCACGGGTCAAATGTTTATCGAGCGCATAATATAACGTAGCCACTGTTTTACAGACTAGTATAAAACTCAGGTTTGCCATTCTTGGAAGTAGCAATAGCGGCAACTTCAGTGCGCTGCGTGTGGATTAGCATACGTCGCCGAAGCGCTTACAAAGTGGAGAAATTACGAGGAGCACGATATAAGCTTTATCGAGGGACGTGCAGTAAGAAATTTATATTGTCTCGTTAACGATAACGAACGGTGTCGTATATTAATTAAAATAAGAAAATCAGGAACGAATGATAATAGACGAGCATTGACAAAGCAGCATTGTGTGTCGTCACGTCCGGTGATCCGGGAAACGACTCTGCCCGCTATCATTTTGCGATGAACTTTTATCACAATGTATACATCCTGCATATAGAGATGAAGTCAGTCCCCGGTTGGTTTACTATAAAATTATATGTAAAATAATATCGTACAATTTATCTTACACTTCTACGAGCCTCGCGATCATTTACAGCTTGATGAAAAATAAATTCTGAAATCACCGCACGTCGAGGTCATCCACCCCTTTTACTATCTGATGAGTAATCGAGCGTCAAGTTGTTGTTGCTGCTGTTGCTGCTGCTGCTGCTGCTGCTGCCGTTGTTGCTGGTTCGATCGCTCTTTAGTCTCTTGTGCCGATAAAAAAGTTGCGCACCTCTAGAGTCTCTCTATTATTTAATGGACAATCGAGTCTTTGACTCCGAACAACGTTGCCTACTGGATAAGTTACCTGGCAACTGTACCTACTACTACACGTATGTATGTATGTAGAGTACACACACGTGACGTAAAAATAATTCGCTTTCGATTTATACAAGAAAAGATAAGGAGCCAGCATGGACAGTCGTTAGATTAAAACCGAGAATTCTGTAAGAGTAGAAGCTGCAGCAATGACGTCACTAGGATATCAAATTGCAACGTCGAGGAAGCTGCGACGGAGATTGGAAGATGAAAGTAAAAATGTAACTTTGCCGGTAGACAGGTTGACTGTTTCGTAATAAAAATAGAATTATGACGGATGACAGAGTCGAGAGAAGTGACGTAGATGCAGGAGGACTGGTAACTATTAATAAGTTCCCCTTTTTCGTTTTGACATGTAGTAATACTCGTATATGTATATGATAACGTACGTAGGTGGTCGGATACCCGTTGACGGTGAATGTACTGTTTCGGTTGTGGTATCAGTTAATTATTTTCTACTTTGATACCGACTAATTATACGACGGAAACTAGATAGTCACCGGTGGGACAAGGGAGAAGGAGATTGACCGGAAGCGACTATTACTGTCCGGATTCGCGCGCATCCTTCCCACCACTGTTTCGTGAACGTCCCTTGTAATGTCTCTGGGAGGGTGATGGGTGGTGATGGGTGGCGATGGGTGGGGTTGATGGGTCACGGCCGGCGAGTGTGGTCTCGTTACCTACGTAAACGTAATCCTGATAAAATTCAGTCTGGTTCAAAGGAGCATTGCGAGTGCGCCACTCTCGCGGCTGGCTCTTTGTAGTTTAATTAAGGTAAAACTTCGTAGGTGTATATCAGGCAGTAACACCTTGTCCAGGTAGAACCTCAAAGGTTTATTAGCATATGGGGTGCCTGGTTCGATCTATGGATAATTAGTATGGCAGGTGTGCGACGTACTTATGGGCTGCACGATAGCCAAGCTGGAGGAGAGCTGCTGGATCGATGGGCATTGGCCAGAGGCACTTCCGGGATTGATGCTGAAAATAGGAAGTGACGTTGATGATACTGGAAGTAAAACGGAGAATACGTCGAGTCGACGACTACGAAGGCTTATTGCGTGATTCCCATAATTGAACTGGTATAAGTACTCTTTTTTATATGGCTAGGAAATGATAGAGAGGATTATGGGTATCCCAGGGGAGAGAACGGGCTGGGAGGGCTGGGAGGGCTGGGAGGGCTGGGAGGGCTTGGGAAATAAGAGATGGTTAGAGAAAATGGCGAGAGAAGCAGGAAGGGAAGATGGCAGAATTGTAGAAGCTTCCATATACCTTCGGCCCTCCTCCCTCCCCTTTGCCAGCCTGTGCGAGAAACAGCGAAGCGGACCGAGAGCCGAGTCAGCAACCTTCTCAACCTTCTGAACCTTCCGAACCTTCCGCCAGCTACTACTTTTCTCTACTCCCTTCAAACTCCACGACTACCTCTAACGCTTCCAACTTCCTGGCCCGACTATCTCCTTCTCTCACAACGGTTTATACCTCCCGCAATCATCCCTCGCGCGCCAGTGGTTCCCTATTCTCGTGATACGTCAGTCCGAAGTCTTCCGTGAACTTTCAACCCGGAGAATCCAAGTCTGACTTAAAGCGGAGAACCACGTGGGATAGGTTGCTCCGACAGGAGTGTAACGACGAGGAGTAATATTTTGTTTGAAGGTTATACCAGGGACCGGGCAAACAGTTGGTCTTTCTCGCCGGAAATTAAAACCCCTGCTTCCGTCAACCACCCCCTCCATCGCGGTTTATGATGCATCCCTTAAAACTCACTCCCGGAATAAATTTATATTTTACGATAAGTAGCTAAATTTATTCCCAAGAGTACATATTATTCATTCGTATCTTTTTCCTCATCGATCATCTTCCCGTTTGAGGTACACGGGTCTCCTTGCCAAATACAAGCATCCAAGCGTGACAGAGATCACGGTCACGCGAAACCATCTAAAATCCTGCAAGCAACGTAATCCACATAGAATCTCCAACAGGAAGTAGAGAATAAATCAATGGCAGCGTCATCGATCGAGAGTCAAGCGAAATCAATCAACCAAGTTCCTGCAGCGTCGAACCGGGAAACTAAGAGCGATGGGGGTTTCTCATTTTTCCCCTTCGCACCTGCATCCCCCGTCGATTCCTCCGGAGGACGGTTTGATAAGGAAGAATCGCTGCGCCGTCACTCGCCAAACCGAAATTAAGGTTTAATCGCGTTCGTAACGCGTTCGTAAGGCGATTACGGGAACCTCAAGTCGAAACCGTCGCTTCGTCACGACTCGGATGCAAAACGAGCTGCAGTTTCTCTCGGCGGCCACAGACGCTGCGCTGGCATTGCTGTCGAATTGGTGCTTAGTCCCGCCGCTACGCAACCCCCCACCTTTGCCTATGACGTTGGCTATATTGCGATACTGATGCCAGCTAGAGGGAATCGGCAGGGGGATGGGTTTCCACTTCCATGGGGATTCCGAGGGGCGCACTAGTTGGTATCCCAGGTTGCTTGCTCGGGTCGATACCAGGATGGTTCAGTCTACCTTCGCAAAGGGGCCAGACGGAGAGCCGCTTACAGTCCTGCTGTGCGCGAGAGAGAAGGAGAGGGAAAGATTAAAGGTTTAAAAATAAGGTAAAACAAAGAATTCGCTACCGAAACAAGTAAATACTCTCTGTGCGAGTTGGCAATGTGGCCTGGTCGGCCTCTGTCGGCCTGGGTCTTTCATCAACTCGGCCGTCCCAGGTTAATCAGCGTTTTACAAGTCCATCATCAGTAGCCTCTATCGGCGTTTAACGTATCCACTGCGAACTACCCTCTCTCTACCTTTGCTAACCAAAGGGATTCTATCCCTTCATAAATACTCTACCCACTGCACGTACTTTTACCAGTGCAAATCTCGATACACACCATAGGAGCGCAGTGTCCGTTTGCTCTGGTGCACGTTCATCAAAGGGATCATTCATCGGCGTCTGCCAGTACGTAGTTCAGCAGCCAGAGTCAGGCTATCCGTTCCATCTTTCACCCCGTGACTTTCCCCAGCGTCGATCCAGCGTCCTTTTACACCGCGGTTATTATTTCGTCCTACGGACACGCCGAGAATCAGGCAAGAAGATTAAGTGTCTACGTTACTCAAGTGTTTTCAGTCTCCCGTAACACGAGAAATCGCGTCAACCTATCGGATGCTGGATGAATTCACTTCTTCTTTTTTTCTTCTTTCTTCGCGTACGGAGAAAACCTAGCCTCCTTTCAACTTCACAGTGTGCAATATTTAAACGTGCAGTTTCCTCTCGTGCAAATAATATGAAATGGTTTATATATTTCTCTAGACAGACACGCGTGGGTTTCGCACGATATATGAATTTGACACACGATACACAAGTACGATTAGAAATTCATAGTGACGAGTAGCCGCGTGTATGTATATACGTACGTCACACGTGTGAATTTAGCTGATGGACAGGTATGGAAATACAGTGAACAGGGTCCAGTCCACGTATGGTACAGCAAGCGGCCATTCCGCACGTTGGCTGCTGTCCGTTTTAATTTGAAGTCATTTAATCAATGCGCTCCGTCGGCATTGAATCAAAACGGCCTCGTACCGCCGACTATCCCGTGCTGGACGCTTGTCCAGTGTTATTCACGCACGTGCGTGAATACGTGCGACGAGTCTGTACGCAGGGCGGTTCCGATTTCATTTTTTTTTACTCAGTTTCAGTATTCCTGCTACGGCTACTCCTGCCCGTCCTGCACCGCCCTCTGCGCAATAAATTAATCAGCCAGAGTGATGAGGGACAGACCATATACCGTGTATGGAGCTTGATAGCGCTTCAAGTATCGAGAGACGTGCAATTTCGTTCATTTTTTTATTATTATGAAAATCAATCGGTTTCTCTGATTTATACGCATAACGAATCCCATACACTCGAAGATGAGACCTATTCGTAGAATTTGATAAAATCCTGGAATCCCAAAAATTTCATCCGAAGGAGGTGTAGGGGATTGAAGAATGCTCTGACAAAGCAAGTATACAGTTATATACCCTCTTTGCAAACTATGCCTATTAATATCTTGAACGTAGATTGCATTAACCGCACTATGCATACAGGGGATGAAGAAAATATATATGTGGTACATACATATATATATACGTATATATATGTAGAGAGAGCAGTACAAGGGGGTTGGCAAGTAGGGTCGGTGCTGATCAACCGTGAAGCATCGATAGTCGGCAATGCCAGGATGGTTCGATACTAACGGAGTAAGAGGGTAGCACAGGAAGTCGAGGGTCCAGGGGTTCCTACAGTGATAGGGCGAGGGGGGGGGGGGCAAACTCGGATCACGACCCTCTAGCTGCCGTAATGAAGCCCGCACGATTCAACCTCCCCTCTCCCCCCTTCCCATCCCAGTTACCTATGGGAGACTCCTTTACTCCACTACCACACTACTACCCCTATTGCCAAGGTTCTTCGCCGTGAGCTCCCATAATGCAATATTACGATCAATATTGCTTACGCAGCATCGATACTTTTGATATTTTATTCCATTTCCTAATAGCTGCCAGATTTGTTATCGGTCGCATTAAAAAAAATGGTCTAATTATTAGTAATTGATTGTATGCATCCAGAGCGCTTATACAGTTTCAGGCTATTTACCAAGGGGCAATTATTTCTGATCCCGGACAACGTGACCCTCCCCCTCCATTTTCTTTCATATACCTTTCTAATTTATAGGACGTTTCTATACTGCCCCTCTGGAACGATTCCCCTTTTTTCTTCCTTATCCCTTGGTCGGTTGGCTAATCTGATCCGGGGATCAGAAATGACTGCTTGGCTCGGTCAACGTGCATTGACCAGCGTGCGAGTGCAACTACGATGCAATCGAGCGTGAACCTTTACGTGAACTAGTCGTCCGTGACCCCCGCTCTCTTTCTCTCTCTCACACACACACGCACACACTCCTTCTCTCTCTCTCTCTCTCTCTCTCTCGAAGCTCTTTGTAACCCCTATGGACATGTATACGATATATCCAGTGTATTTCAGTGCAATGAGTAACTAACCGTAGCATCCAATGCACACGAGATTCATTGCTTTTCATTTATTCGTGAGAAAAGTCACGCTAATAATTTTTTTTTTTCAAAATTTACCACGAACAAAAATATAAATTAATATGCAGCATTGACACACTGGGTTAAGTTGGATCAATTGTAGAGTAAAGACAAAAAATTTTGATCATTAATGAAAGATGGTCCAGTTTCCTGTAGGTTCGTCCCGAGGTAGCGACTACGTGACGGATCTAAAATCCTTACTTATAGGTGACTGAACATCTTGCATTGGACAGGCAGATTCTCGGTGTCTTCCTGCCTCTTGTATACTATATAAGTATACGGCGTAGAGCTACTAGGGGGAGAGAGAAAGATAGAGAGGGGGGGGGGGGAGATAGAGGGAGAGGGATTGCGCCATTACGCGTCTCGGACAATCAGTGCGAGACAAATGAGAGGAGTATTAATGTGCGACGAGGAGTAGAAGAGCTTCGGAGGGTTAGGACCACTAGAGTCAAGATGCGAGAGGGAGAAGCTGGGTACCGTAGAAAAAGTTCTTCGGGTCATTTGCATCTGTGGCACAGTGACGAAGGAGATGAGATAAAGAAAATAAATTAGATGTACACCGAAGTGACTTTCAATTGCCATGAACGGAGTTCGTTTGTGAAGGAGAGAAAAAGAGAGAGAGAGAGAGTGAGAGAGAGAATCCACAGAATGGCCACCAAGCTTCCTTCCTTCTCTTATTCTTTTTCACGATTTTTTTTTTCAATTTTTCTTCACACTTTTCTTTTTCCCTCAGACTCGTCACTCGAAGCGTTCACGGAAAACGACGTCTCCCTTGTGTTCACTCGAAGGATTTTCAGCCGACTAATTGCATCCTGTCTAACGTTTCTCATTAGACGGCAACTCGACTCTCACAAAGAAAGCGAACTTGCGAAGAAAGAAAACAAAAAAGAAAATAGTCCGTTGTCGCCCGACGACAAGAAAGGTAACGTAACTAAATCAAACACAATCGATTTGATATCCAGACCGAAAATCATTTAAACGTCAATAAAGGAGAATTGATTCGAGCATGAGCTTTTTTTCAATGGTTAACACGGCAAATAAGAAAATAAAAAAAGGAAACCCACAGGTATTTCCCGTTGCTCGTGTCTGGAATATTTAGAGGGTTTGAAAAGGGGCGTCGGGGGGATGAGGTTGAAGTAGCTTTCTTGGCGACTACATCATCAAGTACGGAAGGGGAGCTGCTTCCTCCCGCGTATCGCGACTCTTCTCAAAAGCCCAGGCTACTAATTTATTAATGGAGTTTTGATTTCGAGCGAGGGAAGGTTTGCTGACTGGCTTCAAGTTGCCCCCCTTGTCTCCCCCCCCCCCCCCCCAAGGGAACTTCTACATCTTCAATTAACACTCTTTTGTTCGTGGCTGCTGGTTGGGGGTGGGATTGCGTCTGTGGCTGCGGCTCTTCTCGTTGGGGGATGAAAACGTCAGGAGTACAATTGGCTTTGATCCACGTTCCTAAAGCCAAAGAGCGGGCCGGCAGCTTTCGGTTGGCAGTGGAGCTCGAACTCAATCCCACTAAGGGATGATAGTGACGGCGCTGCTAACTACGAGGGTAGCGATACCAGGGGATGATGCTCAAACGCCTAACGGACAAAGTTAGTTTCACATCCGGTGCGGCCTGCGGCCAAAGAAATCACAGCACGCCACCCTTTGCCATATACAGGTACCAGATATATCTATATGGTATCAATACCTTGGAAATTAATAGCTGCACGCTACAGTTACTGGAGGGTAGGGGAAAAAAGCGGCACACGTCAGTATACTGACACGCGAGCCACCCTTACGTTCAATCAATTGTTCTTACGTTTGTTAAGCGAGAGCAACAACCCTCGACTAAAATGAATCCTGATACATTTTTTTTCACAGGGTAGTCATACTTGCTTCTACTCGGGTACTAATAGGCAAGCGCTGCCTTCCTGTGACTTCCTACTATATAGACTATAGTATGTATAACACTGCATATTATTTTATATATAAAAATATACAATAAAAGGTGGACCTACGCTGTACTTTTATTGCTATAGAATTTCAGAAGTGTGACTATAGTATTTCATTGGCTATACTTCTTGCGCCCAATCAATCGGAGATCGAATAATATTAATTCAGGTTGCGCAGGCGATTCTAAATCAATTTGATCCGTAGGGCAAAGGGGGTGAAAATGATGTAGGGAGGTTTTTGGTAGCACGGATTTACCTTGAGCCGAATCCAATGCTCGTGGCCGGACACGCACTCGGTAAATCGAAACCCTTAATCACCCGGAGTGGTCAGCTGTTCGATTTGGTCAACGGGGGTGGTTTCCTGGCATCCCTTTTATATTTATTAGAGAGCACGAGCTGTTAATCTATCTGACCCTTTTCGAGAAAGAACCCTCGCGAGCCTGTGTCCTCTGAATATCGATGCGTCGATATAAATTAAATGCGGTGCGACGATATTTCAGCTGTTCGGCTGAGCTTTTACAGCCACCCCTCACCCCCTTATCCGTCTCTTCGATTTTTACCATAATCGTGTGTGCAAATACGCATGAGGCTGCAGAGTCCTTCCTTACAAAGGATCCTGTGAAAGTCGACCGCCCGGAATCTTGGACACGACGCGTGCACGAGAGTCGTTCACGTGAAAAGATCTTCCCGTGGTCGCTGGGATAAAGAAACACAGGGACGGTTAGAATATATCGATAGGGGATGAATTGGTGAAAAAAGGGAAAGCATCATTAGCATTCCAAACGCGTGAGCAAATAGGCGTAACTGCATCCGAAGGAGATAAAAAAGAGGTTCCTTGATCTTTTATTCTTCACGGACCACTGATTTTCAACCCTGCAGTATCCCTCGTCTCTCTATTCAAGAATTACCTCTTGTCTTCCTCCTCGAAATGCTATTTCGAATTTTTATCCTTTTCAAGGCTACAATTCAATTTTTCTTAACTAGAGACGTAATTTATCAAATTTTCACGATGAAATATTAAATTCCGGCAAATATTCATTTTCTATCGAGTCACGTTACCGGTTAGGGATTGACGTAGCTTCTCGTCTACCTACGTCTGGAAAATGTCGGGAGTGTGAAAGTCGCACGGTTATGCGAATGAGTTTACGTCCTAGTTTCGGATGTGCTTTTTTTTTTTCTTTTCTTTTTGGCTCCACTCCCTTCGATCCGCAAGGCCGAGGACAAGCCACTGGCGCTGCCCGGCGCGTGACGGGGTCGACGCGGCTAAAAACCAGGTTTAATCTAGTAATGTGAGGAAGCTCCGAAATCGGGACTCACTTCATCCCTTTCTCGTCGTGCCTTTGCGATAAAAAGGAACTTTCCAAGGGGGTGCGAACGAGAAAAAGCGCGAAGGAAAGAAAGAGACGGGATGAAAAAAATTT
Source organism: Calameuta haemorrhoidalis (assembly GCA_031763665.1). NCBI lineage: Eukaryota > Metazoa > Arthropoda > Insecta > Hymenoptera > Cephidae > Calameuta > Calameuta haemorrhoidalis. Next base: position 105,976 of record JARPRH010000710.1, read on the forward strand.
ACTACCCCGCCGGTCCAAAGGAGGTCGAGAAGTTTCGAATTCCATTTGGCGTCTCGTCGTCAGTTTCACCTTATCTCACCCTTCGCCACGGTGAATCAGAGAAAGGACTTTCTCTTTCTCTCCTTCTCACCCACTCTTCTCCCTTCATTCGTTTACTTTACCGTCTCAGTTATCTTCTATGTCTCCTTCCTCCAATTCTCCGTATAACGGAAATGTTAATGTAACCCCCACCTCCCACCCACTATGTTCCGAACCCGATTCTCTTTTCCTCCTTTTTTTCTTCCTTTCTCTTTGCGACTGTCTCCACAAGCAATTGTCTTATCTCTGGGCAGTTCTTCGGCGCTACCCCCCCGGTAGCACTCTTGGAAAGAATAGCGGGGGCGGGGGGTGCAAAACCCCTACGAGACCGATAGGCCCCCGGTTACGTGGCTAAGGGGAAATTGGCTCGTTCCAACTTTCCCCGGGGTCTTGTTGACCCAGTTTTACTCAAAGAGTGACAGTGGGAAAGGGTGAAATTGGTAGAGCGAGAAAGAAAGAGTTAGAGGGTGAAAAAGAACTTAAGAAAAACGTAGGGAAGCGTAAGGAACCTGCGTAAATTTAAATTTAACGCGTCGGCTGTTGTAAAACTAAGCCTCGTTCTCGCTTCTCTTATTTGTATTTTTTTTATTCCTTCTTTCGCTCGTATCGTCAATCCTTTTTTGTTCAAGTAAGAGTGGTTTCTCTGTCGTTTTACTCGTGGCGTAAAATACACTTGGGAGGGAAGAAGGTGCCGCGTGGTTTTTCCGAGTGTTCCGTGAAAATTGGCCAAAGCAAGGCAACTCCTCCTGACCGTTTTCCCAATTCTTTCTGGAAAATTAGTCTTTATTTTTTAATTCAGTAAAAAGCCCACTTAGCGCGAATACAGAACGAAGATAAGAGAAAACGAAAAGGCGCTGGTGCCACTAGAAAACGAGGGTGAAAGGGACACTCGGCGCGACGTAACGGATATACAAGAACATTTAGGCCTAACAAGCGCTACAACGCTAAATTGACGACACTAATCAAAAAGGTCCGCGACGTCCGTGCTGGCCGAATTATTTTAATTATCCACATTCTCGGCGCAATTAAGAACGTTTCCCAACTTCGTCAAGCTTTTTAGACCGTGGCTCGTTTTTTTCGTAGCATTGTGAAATCGATTACGAGATTTAGAATAACCTTCGGTCAAATTGCATCCTTATCGTTATTACGAACTATAAAGTTCCATTGAAATTTATTCCCTCGTACGTATCGGAACGATCAAACTATATGGATATACTATGATGAAAGGGTGTAAAAGTATTTTGCATTAAGGGTTGTTCGTGTAACTGCGTAAGGGTTGCAGCAGGGGCTACGCGACTATAGCGCGCAACTGTAACGAGGATCATTTTGACGTAGGATAATCTGACGAGGATTTCGAACCAACCACTTTCCCTCTCTTCAGCCTCTCGTTTCGGTCTCACTTATCAAGGCGGAAGATCATCCCTTAAATAATTACAGGCTGTCCAGCTTCGGTGTAAAGTGCGTGAGAGGGTCGCGTATCGAGTATTACTTCCCAGTTAACTAACCCTCCGCGCCCCAAAAAACTGCCAGCGATAACTTTTACCATAGCTGGCGTTTTGCTTGTGTGTGTGTGTGTGTGTTTGTATGTGTGTGTGTTACTCGGTTCGTTGCTCCACAGGAAATTTACGGTGTGCGGGGTTGGCTAGACTGATAAAACGCACGTAGTAACTGCCGAGTGCGATAAAGGTTCCTGGGATATAGCGGAAGGCGTAGGGGGAGCCACAGTATTTCTAACCGGAAGTAGCCACTCTTGAGATATCCCATCGAGAAAAACTGAAATAACCATTTCATTTCTTAAGTTGGTAATTTTTGTAATATACCCAAAGAAATGAGGCGTCGCGTTATTTGCCAGTCCTTAAAATCGATATCGACGACCTGACGTATGCCTGAGAAATATATTTGACAGTTTAAAGAAATTCCAGGCAGCGTCTATCCATTTGGTACAAGCGCGGCGAAAATTTCGTTAATCCATGTTGCCGGTTAGTCTGGTGCTTAATTGCGCCGTGGCAGAAGTGTGGGAGAGGATGGAATGGGGGGTTGCCCGGAAGGGGTGCCGGATTAAGGGAGTTTACCGGGAGGTTATAATCTCTGGTAAAATATGAATAACACCGGCCAATTTCTCAGGTTTATCTAAGAAGGTAAGCGTCTCGGTATCCCTATCCTCGCAGGTTAACGCACCCTTGGCAAAGGAGGGTTAAATAAATTTACTAAGAGTCTAGAGAGCAAGATCTCTCTCTTTTCTTTTTATTTATTTATTTTCTTTTTTTTTTCTTTTTCGATCTCTACCCGATTCCCGTGCACGAGGAATATGTTTGGCATCCATCGTCTCCGGGAGGGTCAAGGTGCTCCATTAAAATCTTGACTGCAAGGGGTTGATATATGCCCAGGTGGGGGACGCGTGCCTCGTGCACATTTGTCAGGAGGTTTTCCTAGCTGGGTTCCAAGGGGTCGTTACCCTGTCTAATATACTCGTCGTTCAACCCCTTACCCCCCCTCCCTCGATTTCACCTGAGATCAAACATACAGAACATATAGATATATCAAGGAACGCTCGGGGCCAAGAATCCAATAGTGCAGGAATCCATGTATCCACGCTTTACGAGGTTAGTATGGTATATTTTAAGGGTAGCCGAACGGCACGCATTGCCATTGCCATTTGCCGGGGGATGCAGCAGGAGGGGAATAAGGGTTGGTTAAGCGTCGTCTGGACAAGATCCTTGCCGGATATTGATACAGTCACGTCTCGATTACGGTTGGATATCGGGTTCACGGATACTGCCTGGTCAGGATAGTTCTTGGACGTAACTGGATAGGGGTTGGTAGTGGTAGCCATGGTCTGCTAGGTAGAGGTTGGCACCAAGTCAGACAGAGGTAGTGGGGGTTGGGCAAGTGATATAGTTAGTCGGCCAGTTCAGCCGGGAACCCAGCCACCCCCTTCAACCCCCCAGGACTCTCAGAAGCAATAGAACGCAAGAAATATGAGCTTTTTGTGGTAATAATGCAGAAAGTACAAGGGGCCATCTTGGCCTAGGGGTGCAAGATAGGGGTTGCGAGGTCTGCCTACACCAGACACACACACACGTGTGTGCGTAGGAGTATAGGAGAAAATACCGGAAGCCAAGACGAATACGTTCGGTAAAATGGAACAGCAGGTAACACCGACTATAGTACTATATTCTGTACTGTGCAGCAATTGCTGGCTGGACTGGCGAATCGCTGGCGAATCGGGCGCGATCAATTGTACCTTGGGAACTGGGAAAATGCCATTGTACGAGGCAGTAGGAAACTTTGGAATTATACATTAGAAAGTTCCAAGCGGAAGGAAGGAAGGAAGGAAGGAAATAAGGAAGGAAGGAAGGAAGGATAGGATAGGAGACTCCCCTGAGCCACCGAATATAGGTACGACGAATCTATACGCAATATGGATCCGGGAATGGCGTATCTAGAATAGTCGAAGACTACACGGGTAAAGATATTGTTACGAGCAGCAATTTAATTCAATGTTGATTCTGATTTAATTAACCCAGCCCGTCTTGACTTTGCCCTATACGATACTGCAGTTACAACGGTAATATCAGTTGTGATATACGTTATAGCACCGTTCGAATAAATCATTGATACTCCCGACTTACGATAGTTCATGCTCTTTGCCTGTAGCAGCGAGTCAAGGAAACTTTCTAGACGAGTTTGCCCTTCGACCTTTATAAAATCAGATCCCTGAATCATCGAAAGATTCAGCCGACTAAGGAGCCACGCTCAATGACTGTATGTATATCACGAGCGGTTCGCTCGTTTTACTCTCTTAGCATGTACTGCATTTTAATAGGTGGACGCTAACTGTCTACGTATAAGCAAGGAGCAAACGTAATTGCCACTTAGACCGCAGCTTAGTTTTCAAGCTGTATCAACATCGTTCTGCCTTCTATCTGGACCCTCTAACTATTTATACTAGGATATTTTTAGCTCCCGCTGGTCAGCTGGCTACTGCTGAATTTACCTACTACGATAGTACTGTAATAGTTATAAAATTCAAGCAACGTGACATTCGACTGCGCGTGCAAAGAGAATTTAAAAAAGAATAAAGAAAATAGATTTCTATAGAAGCTTTCGTCGATGCATCCAAGGTGTTTGGATTATTTAATTCGGCAATGAAGGATCGGAGGAGGGACTCGCTATTGGCATCTAGCAGAGAGACTGCTGATATTTCACACGAGAAATGATTTTCATAGTGAATTCACGAGTGACGGAATGTCAGGTGGGAAGACATTTTCGTGGCGAAATGCCACGAGGATTTGGTTAACCTTTCCAAAGCGGTTCTATGGGGGATGATATGGGGTATGGGCTGAAAATAAGTGAGGGAGCAGCCAAAGACGAGTCTAAAGAGGGTGCTGGAGTAAAGGAGAGAGAGAAAGAGAGAGAGAGAAAGAGAAAGAGAGAAAGAGAGAGAGAGAGAAGAGAGAGAAGAGAGCTGTGCTTTTTCCCAGAGATAAAGGTCACCGTAACGCCCGGCGAGAAACTGGCAAACGAATAAAACTAACGGCCATTAATCAGGCCTTAGTTGTCTCGGGCGTAGAAATAAGGCCGCGCGCGAAATAAAGATCTCTTTTTCAGCCGCTTTAAATCATGAGTTTATTTCGCCGGGAATCTTTGGGGGAGGGGGAGGGAAGGGAGTTGGCGTAGAGGGAGAGAGAGGACAGAACAGTCCCTGTACATATATATATATATAGGAAGAGCAGCAGTGAGAGAAAAAGGATAGAGAGTGCGAGGGTGGAAGGAGAAAAATGAGAGGAAAAATGTCTCAGCAGGATTCAGGTGGCGAAGTAAATAGAGAGAAAGTGCTATTGGTTGATCGTGCTGAAAATATGTATGGGAGAGCTCTTCCCGTCGTGACCTTTGACACAGTCCTAAGATTGACACTTCCTGCGATTCAACCGGAAGCGCGTGGTCGTACGTGGTCGCGTGTGCTCCCGGTTAGCCAGGACTTGGTAGAGCTTTTTACGTTTATCGGAATATCGCAAATAAAGTGAACGGAGCTTTACTTGCGCGTCATTGGGGATCAATGTGTATCGACAGATTTCGGTCCATTACCTCTGAACTTTGATACTCTTGGGATTCTGTTTTAGGATCGCTTCTGTATGAGAGAGAAAGAGAGAGAGAGAGAGAGAGAGAGAAAGAAAGAGAGAAACAAGGAGAAAGAGAGCCGAGCGATTTCTGGACTTTGGTAGATTTATTAATGGAAGATTGCCCCGTGGCAGGACTCGTCCGTTTGACCTGAGTGAATTAAGTTCAGTATTGATGGATGAAGTATCGGGTAGGTCAGGGTACGTTTTTTTTCGTTTTTTTTTTTTTTTTATCGATTTACTGTACAGGACTCGAATATTCAGGAGATGAGTGATTAGTTAAACTTTATTATCCGACTGTGAGTAACTTTGGTGTCCTACGTGAATTTCCTTGGCGAAAATCGTATTAGGGTGAATCAGTGGTAAATTCAAGTCGGGCTAAAGTTTCGTCGTTTCAAGAAAATAGCGGGGAGGGTAAACGTGTCCAAGGGTTACGAGAAGAAGGGGTATGGGGTGGGTGGGTGGGTGGTACCGGTATCCTACACTCGAATGGCTATAGCGATAGGGATAGGACAATTAGTCACAATCAACCTTAGTTATGACTTATTTGTGCCGGAGGCTGCCGTGAGCACAAATTACTTAACTTCGGTCAGTTTCTGCGAGTTGGACAGCCCTGCTTTGCTCCACGTTTACAGTGGTTACCGGTTATCTCATTCAGCTCCGAGGTACTTTGGAGCTGACTTCGCTCCATAGATTTTCATTAGGCGACGTCATCCTCGGCAGAGGGTGAGTTTCTTCGCCCCGATACTAACGTCCCACTAGGTACTGACGATGGGGCGAGGCTGAGTATAAATAATTTGTCGAATTCCTGAAAGCCTCGGAAGGTCTTTGGATAATGGAAGAAAGTGTGATAAGAGAATGGAAGAAGGTGGGTAAGGGGTGTGTGGGCTTGAGGAAGTAAGGGTGGATGCGACACAATGGCAACGGAGGATGGCTAAGATTAAAAAGAACAAACTATCCTTTCATTGTACTTGAACTAGTCGCGACAGTTTCGTGGGTGGAATCAGGTAAAAATGAAGAACTACCCGCCTGTTACGGAGCCGAGCTGGTGGAACTCGAAGTCGACGGGCGAATCAAGGGACTCGAGTTGACTCGAGTCACGAAAAGTTCACCGTGTGCACGACGCATTAGAGGTAATTGTTCCAGGAGTCACGTCAATCCACCACCTGGTATATATCCTGCACCCTGCGCCACCCTGCACCACCCTGGACCACCCTGGACCACCCTACGAAGAAAATCCTTCGCGCGAGAGTTCCTACACAATACGTTGCTTCTTCCTTGCTTCGATCTTCCAGTTCCACCATGCACTCTTTTATTTCGAGTGTATATCTATAAGGTTTTCAGGTCCACGAGAGGACCGTCTCTCTCGAACATCTGCAGAGCTGCAAGAGACAAAGAGAGACAGTGCTGGGTCTCCGTATCCTTTGCTTGGAATCTTCCTGCGCTTTATTGGATGCGTGACGGCAAGCACTGAGCTTTCTTATATTTCCGGTACGTGTCCTGTCGCTAGCGGGAAGCTTTACGATCTTTCCGGCTATCTAGGACCTCCTACTGTGGCAAATCTCTCTCTCTTTCTCTCTCTCTCTCTTTCCCTCACGCCGAGTATAATTCTCATGGAATTCCTTCGAGTGAAAGCACCAGGAGGCTCGGCCCGTTTTGCAGAGTCATGTATACTGTCGTTAAGGATTCTTATGGTTTTTCCCATGCTTTTATGATCGAGCATCGACGGAACGACGTAAAACGATATCATCACCAGCAGGAAAGTGTAGAAATATTGCGAGGAGATAACTTGTAAATAATCTGAAACTTTTCGTTCCGTCGCCGTATCGGTGGGCGAAAAATAACATTGTTCTAAAGCGGCCCGAGATCCCATTGGCTGCTCGACAGAGGAGAGACACGTATCTTGCAGGCTGGTAAACTGGACCAAGCTGGGCCAAGACGACACACGTGGCAGGAGACTAGTCCGAAATCTTTAGCAGGATTCCTATGCTCTTCTTCGTCCTTCCTTTCAGGTTTTATTAAGGTGCCGCCGAGCGAGAGAACGCGAGGTCCGGCAGTCGTCGCCGACCAGCAGCGACCTTCCGACTTTGTCCGCTTCCCCTCGTTCCCCAAAGAGCGTTTTCTTTTTCTCTTTTCCCGTGCCGTTATCCCTGAATCGGCCAGGCCGATTTCAGCTCCACGGCAATACGGAAAATGTGGTGAACTTGGATATGGAATATTCTGCAGTCCGAGGAAGCCTCGGTATGAGAAGAAGCACCTCGAGCAAGATGAATGAACCGACTTTACAAAAGAAGCAAAAGACAAATAAAAGTGCAACGAGAAGAATCAATGTGTCGAAATCGAGCGCAGTGCAACGTACCGTAGCTGCGTGCCGTCGTATACACGCAGCCCCACGATCCTTGAACCGCTTTTTTTTTCGGACTGTCCGATATCGAAGTTCCGAGCGTGAGTTTCGTGTTCCGGGCGCAGTGCCGTAAGCAGAAGCCCCCATAAAGCATTATTAATGCAAGCCAATCCCGTCGCGGCGGGGAACAAATTGCCTCTATAAAATGTAATTTTCAAACTTCTTTCATGGCTAAATTTTTCAATGGGAAACCAGACATTTACTGAAACTTGACACAAAAGTACATCCGCTCTGCACGTTCGATCATTCACGCGATACGTGTATCGGAAGGTCCATGTGCTCCTTCGAGGCGAGCATTCCTAAATTCGTAAAATGAATTTTCACATTTTTTTTTCGAAATAACGACGTAATCTCTGAAAATCATGAGAAATTGCATGAGAACTCATTTACGTGGAGAGGCAAGAGAGAGTTTGGTCCTGGGCATGTCGACTGTATATAACGCGACATGAAATCAATACTGCTGACTCGTTCATAGAGGAGAGAGAGTAAGGGAGTTCCCGAAATATATATATATATATATATAGAGAGAGAGAGAGAGAGAGAGGGAGAGAGAGAAAGAGAGGTTGATATAGGCAGCCAGTGAATGCAGAAAGGGACAAATGTAAATAAATTTAAATTAGAAGAGATTGAGAGAGGGGCTCGAGGGTAGGTGGTGGAAAGGTGGTGGAAAGGTGGCTGAGGATAGAGAGAGACAGAGAGAGCGAGAGAGGAGAGACTGATGCTAAACCCGTCAAGCGGATTACCGGGGCCCGGAGTTTCCGTAGGAAATTCGCTTTAATCAGCAGTTGAAAATCCGTCGGTACGTCGCCGTTAAAGTTAACGTTAAAACGTTAACACTACGCTCCTTCACCAGCAACTATTATAGATCCCGTCCTACCAGCGTAGAGTTCAAATGGACCAATTAGATTGCACAGCCGTCACGAGATCCTTCCGATCAATTAGTACATTATTTTTAAATTTTACGCTACAACAATAGTTTTATAATTTTATCACAGCAAAATTATCTATGTATTCTGTTACGGACTGATCAGTCTGTAATAAAACACAGAGATAGAGATAGAGAGAGACAGAGTGATACAAAGAGATAAAGACTCGTCGATGACTCCAATAATCATGGATGGATACCTGTTTCCAATTTGGCTTTCCTACCAATCTAATCCGTGATTATGACAAATTATTCATAATCGAATTGGTGACACGAGAGCCGTTGAAGTAGACCGATACGTTTGAGGTATACTGCATCTTGATACGGTCCGATGCACCAGGGAGGAAGGAAGGGAGGGAGGATGTTAATGAAACTTTCTTTTGAACTAGCAGCGCAATCTCTCTTGTTTCGTATCCTGTTTCAATTATCAGTTTGAAACCAAGCCACGGTAATCAGAGGGACTTTCCTAGAAAGGAGAGTCTTTGCATGTTGATAGGCTACGATTGGATCGCGGAGTATAAAGGCAAGAGAAAGAAGAAGAGTAAAGGGAGGAAAGGAAATAATGAAAATAAAGAAAAAGAAAACGTAAAATACGGTAGCAAGATTGTCGACGGGATTCGTAGAAATCTGAAGAAGGGTTGGAGAAGACAAACCCTGAAAAAAAATTACCAAGCACTTTTTTTTATTACTACGATTTCTTCGACAGTCGAAACGGCCGACAAGATATTCGCGGATTCTGCAAGTTTCGTCGATTCGACGGACTTAATCGTTTCGGTCGCCGATTTCCTTCAGTGCAATATACTCGAGGTACCGTCTATCCTTCTATCCGTCTATCCGACTATATAGGGGATGAAATAGGTACGGACTGATAACGCTTCCTCATACTCGTATCCCGACTGTTAGGGGTTGCGATGGTGCGCGACAGCGCGCGCCTCAGTGTGTTCCATCAAACACGATTATGGCAGGGTGTCGTTTTTTACGAGTCGGCAAACAGGATCTCTTGCACCGACGAAGAGGCTCATCCCCCTTTCATCCCCTTTTCATCCCCTTTTCATCCCTGGGCATCACCGGCAGCCCATTTCCTCGCAGCAGCCCCGACTACTTGCTGACGCGATAATAAATTCTCCTCGTACGTCTCGCGGCCCCATTTACCCACCACCCTTCGGATTCGCCTACCGCCAAACAGAATTTAGTCGACCCGGACCGGCAATCCCCCGATCGCCCAACGCACCTCCGACCAGCATCGCCCCCTCCCTCGTCCCAGGAAACCCCCTTCCGAAACTCGCGTCAATTATCAGCTCGGTATTTCCCAGCGGAAATGGGGCCAAATTCAAAAAATCAATAACAACCAGAAACACATTTAACCATCCCTCTTGGTCGCGCGGAAAACTAGGTGAAGTTCACGGTGCGGCTGATGAAAGAAAAAGATTTAGGACCGATATACGGTAACGGGATAAAACGGGTGGGGTGGTAAATAATAATCCAGCGGTATCAGGATCGAATTTGGCGTCGTTTTTCCATTCCCTTACTCGAGTGAATGAGGGGGTGATAGGGGGTGGGTTGTCGAAACGTTTCGCGAACGTCTCTTTTAAAGGGTCGAGATAGGGCGGGCGCGTCTATATCGGATTTCCATTTAGCCTGAAAGCTGCCGATGTCAATGCCGAAGGTTCCATCCTGCTTTTTTCCTTCTTTGGGAGTAAAAAAAAAGAATGTAGGAACGAACCAAGGAAAAGGGTGCAGTCGTATAGTACAGAGGAGGAAAGGCGAAGGTTGGCTGTGGGAGAAAGAAAGCCTTCGGGCATTAGAATACCTTTCCCTTGGTGAGAGAGAGTCAAGTGGGGAGTGAAAGAGCGCGGCGCTCAAGAGAGACCAAGAAGGGTGCGGCGCGTTAAGGGCTGCACGGCAGAACGACCCTCTTTTTCTCTCTCGCGTAGAATCGGTACCTCGAGCAAGAAAAAGAAGAAAAAAACCGCATCAGAAGCAGCGAAAGTAAAAACAACAAGAACAAACTCTACGTGTAGATACAGTAGGAGCATCAGGGGGCGGAGGGGGATTGTCGCACCGGTGCGCGCGACCCCGCGTAAACTTGCACTGCCTCTACCTGATTGCAGTTACCTGCATGCAGCCCAGAGGAAAGAAGGGTTCTCCTCCAGAACAACCCTTACACCGGGTATATATCATTCAGGTTAGTTAAACATCGGCATGTTTACACGCATGAGCGAAGTGACAAGAAGACTATGAAGATACTCAGGGTTCTTGGATCGTTAGGTACTCAGTGACAAGCAAACTGTGGGTGGCGACTGTGGCGACTTTACGAATGAACCGATAGTGCGATGAGGAATTATGCGAAACGTATCGGGACGAAGAAGATTTTTTGGGAGAAGGATGAAGGGTTGAGGGTAGATAGGAAGCAGAGAAGAAAGAAAAAAAACAAGAAGAACGCAAGAGACTCTGATACACGTGGTTGGGGATATCGTGGGTGTTCGCGTGATAATTTTAAGAGACAATTCTTCGCTAGCGACAGGAAGTGGATGACTCTGATTCGAGACAGGAATAAATACCGGGATTTTACCTTTGAAATGTAATTTAGATAGCCCGAGTCGGTGCGGGTGTCGCAGCTTGGGGCCCAAGGGGGTCAAGCATTTATTCCGCTTAAGACTATTTGCGAAAACTCATTTCTGAAACTGCTTGCTCGCTGAAGTAGAAAAGTGCCGCGAAGCGGAAGGGAGGTAGTATAGGTAGGAGCTACTTTATATATGTCTAACGTACCCTCTTTCCGCTGTTCACCATTTCGCTCCTAGATTCCTTGTTTTTTTTCTTTTTATTCTTTCGGCGCTACCATTCCATATCGAAAGTTTTTGCACTTACTAGGATAATGAGTAGTACCGAGGTGTAGTGGGGTTGGCTGAGGCATCGAGACGAGGGAGGGGGGGGGGGGGGACTTCCTGGCTCGGTCCTGAGAGATTCATCCTTCTTTCTGGGGGATCAAGTTGCTACTTGCAATTTCAGGCTAAGGGCCGGATACGGTATCGAGTAGTAAAATTAGCTTCAGTCACCGTTACTGTGTCATCTTCGCGGGATACACAGTTTTTTAAATTGATAAACGTCACGACGAGAGGGTAAATTACAGGTACGACAATCTGTGACGATAATAACATGACTTACGTTGAGGTGAGCAGTCGGGCGAGACCAAAGTGTAAATTACGAACGTTTGCTGTACTTTGACTTACCTGAAACAGAAAAAGAATAAAACGGTTGTAGTTTAATGCGCCGAAGAATTTCTCCAAGATATTCAAAGCCATTTCCGCAGGGAGCTTTAACTCTTGCTGGCAATGCGGTATGTATATATTTACAAAGCTAGCAATTAAACCGAGAGAATTTAAGGGTGGAAATTATTTTTCTAAGGATTGTTGCATTAGCGTTTCGAGGATCGGCGCGCGGCGTAAACGGCGACGTAATGAGTTCTGCGCTTTCGAGTCGGGACGCTTATTATTTGCACATTTTTCCTAGGGGTTTCCGTGCTGCGGGAACCGAAGGCCGCGTCGACTATGTCGGCTATGTCGGCTACGTCGCCGACCTCGTCGTCGGCCAAGGGCGGAGGAAATTCTAATTAAAAAATTAACTTTAATTACGACCCGCCGTCGAGAGGTGGCGGTACGCAAGCACTAGAAGCGTCAGGGTGAAACTCAAATGCGTTTTAATCACCGTGTACCCGGCTTTACCTTCATCCGCGCTGCACCCTTCACGAACTACCCCTTTACGTAACCGTGGCCACTCGACCGTTCGCTGGCCAACCAAAACGAAGAAAATTCGACGCTTAATTACCGCTCGGAACAATTTTTTCAACGACCGACAGAGGGGGGAGGGGGAGTGAGAGTCTCCGTGGATTCAACGTTATTCCCTCTCTCCTCCACCCTTTTAAGGGAAGATTTCACGAAAACTACCCTCGATAAAATAAAATCCTGCCAAGGCACATCGCGAGGGTTGAACTCGAGCTAGATTCGAGGCGACTAACGGCCAACCCCAATTTCGCGTATACAGTCTTGCCGGGACAAAAGTTCAGGTCGACAGGGCCGATAAAAGCAACCCTCTCGGCGAACTGCGACGACTCCGACGACTCCGACGACTGCAACCCTCGTCACGTTAAAGGCGCACGTTAGATTAATCCAAATGGAGTGAAATTTTTAAAAATATCACCACCAAGTCGAATCCGCGTTCAGGTAATTGCAGATTCACCAAATGGAGGGAGGGAGGGGCTGTTTACGAACGAGTCGTCTGTAGGAGTGTTTGAGGGAGAAAACAAAAGGGATGGTTGCACCCTTGCACAGTGACGGAATTTCAAGGGCGCACTTGACACCGTAACCTCCCCTTCACCGATCTCCGTAACCCAATCTTCAGCTATCCCCGAAACATCGATCTGTTGGTAACAGGGTTAACTACCCTTAGCCGACGCCTCTTAGGAATAGACCCACATATACAGATATACTATGACACTCTTCAAGGTAATTCCACTACAGGGAAGCTAGGGAGAAAAATAAATGAAAAAAAAAAAAAAAAAAATCTTAGAAGCTAAAAGGCAGATAGGGGTGACACTTTCCCTATGATCGAAATGAGATTGGAAAACCAGGTGGGGTTCCAAGTTCTCGATCTTTTCTACCCTCGTGAAAGCGGTGCCCGCTTCCTTTGTCTCGAATCGGCCTCATTTAAATACTAAATTCCAGCACGAGGTTATCCCCGGGGTTGATTCGACCTCAGGGCGAGAGTTAATTGACAATTTCGAGAGCGTCGAGGTTTTCGAAATAGCGCATAACCAATCTACCCATCTTCCTTACCTGAACGGCCTGACACAGGTTTGTACTGTGAATATCCGTATACGAATGATAGAGCGAAAAAGAGAGTGAGAGAGAGAGAGAGAGAGAGCGAGAGAGAGAACACGATGGCATTGTACGGATCATGTACGTCCCCTAATAATTACGGGGATCGGAAACTGATTAAGGGTGGAGGAGTTAAGACCAGGAGGGATGCAGGGAACAGTCAGCAGGTCCTCTCATTGTCGAGAACGGGGGCTATTCATTTGCCACATTATCTGCTCGGATCACGTGCGGTTGATACTCATCTATAATTTGGCTATTGCACACAGAATCATCCCCCTTTCCATGCCACCCTGTGCGGCCGAGTGAAAGTACGAGAAAGGCGATACCACGTCGCTGTCGCCCTTTCATTTCGCGTTTCGCCAACGAAATTGAAAGAAAATATTACCCTATTCAGCGTACTGGATATTCCCTTGCTCTCTCTCTCCCTCTCTCTCTCTCTCTCTCTCACCCTCTAGGCTTTCTCTTTCGTGCGAACGCAACCAGCCCTGCATCGATAATCTAGATTGGATCCAATTGGATAAGATGAAAATCGGATACACGCACATAACACATGCACACGTAAAAGGAAAGGAGCTATATCATTTGGGAAAATGTGCAAGCGAAACCGGCCTTAAAATGACTGTGAATTTGACCGTAGGGGATGATCCGGAGGTGTAGGGGGTGCGCGCATGGTCATACAAGGAAAGGGAGTCTCTCTCTCTCTTTCTCTTTCCCTGTACTCCTGGAGTATATATAGGCGTATCCACGTGTCCGTCTCCGTATATGGCAAATACATGTAGGGTATAGGGTCACGAGCGCACATTTATCCTGGACTTAGCGAGCCTCGCCCATAATCCTTGGAGGCATTGAGTCGACCCTGGCAAAAAGCGTTCCCAGATCGGGCACAATGAAAGGGGAAGTTTAGGCTATCCCGCTAAGACTATAGCAGGGGGGTGTGGGGGCTCTCTAGCTGGAAAACAGGCTGACCCCTTTTCTGGTGTGGGACATATGCGAGCACTGGGGGCCCCCTCGAGTAATTGTCGTGATTTATCAAAACGATACCGCCGCCAATGCCGAATTAGAGGCGGTCGGCTGCTCGTCCGATAAGCTACGGCCATTGGTCGGATTCTCTCGGATTCGACAGAGAGTAGGGAGAGGAAACAAAAAATTCCTCATCTTTTTGCTTTAATTACTTTCCTTTTTTTTTCATTTCCGTACAAGGATGGAGGAGCTGTATTGCCGGTATCGGTCTTATGTGGCCCCAAGGACATGTGAAATTGGACGTACGTGCTCGGCATATGCGCAGGGGTGCTTTTAATTTTTCATGATTACTTCAACGTGATTTATAAAATGCTCTTTTTATTTTATAAATTTTGTTTTTTTCTTCGTCATCCCTCGATATTCATCGTACAGGTTCGTTTGTGTCGTCTAGGCTTTGTCGTAGACCTATATGATTGCGAGGTACCAGGAAAGTATTACGCATCGGGCCTGCGGCAGTTCACCCTTTTGACTTTAAGGGTGACTTTCAAAGAAGGGAGTGTGTCTCGTGAAATTCCATGGAAACGGCATCGCGACAGTTTCCATAGTGCGACGCAGTTACTGTTATTTTCGATTCGAGAATTCCTGAAATACAACAACGATTGCCCGAAGCGTTTTAGGGGTTGAATATTACATATCCAAGCACAGAGGGGTGTGTACGACAAATCGGAAAAATATCCCTGCCGGCGTCGGGCTGACTGAAAAACATAAAAGAAAATAATACAGAACAGCAGAAATGGGGATCGTGAAGATCCTCATGCAGATAAGTCATGATTCTAATCTGCTCCAATGTCGTTCTTTAATTCTCCTTCCATCTCTCCTTCTCTCGCTAGCTCGATCAATTTATTTAATTTCAAATTGGTACAACTGCCGATCGCACGCTTCGATAACTCAGCCGATCGATTATCAGCTATCGATAGGAGCTACGTTCGGAGGGTTCCACGAGAAGAGAATTAGAGAAACAGATGGAAAAAGCTTCACGGATTCCCAAGGGATTTTATGAGATGAATCTTTAATTCTCATGAAAATTGACATATCTTCCATTTGCCGATCGATACGAAAGAATGAAGAATAAAAAGAACGAGACTCCGAGATAAAAAATGAGAACACGGTCATCGGACTTACAAATAGGTCAGTTCCGCTTTTCCATTGTCATCTGGACCACTCAGCATCCAGCATATTTGAAAAACAGTTTACGACACATCCGTTATCGTCCTCGAGCTATTCCGATCACGTAGGATCTGCTATTTATTACATCTCGAGCGGGAGTAGCGGCGGGGTAGGGGGAGGCCGCGTTCTGGTTTTACCCACCTAAATCATTGCATCCCCTTATTGAATGGAATCCAGAGATGCATGGCTTAGCGGCATCCGCGAATAGGGGGAGATAAACTTTCCAATATCCACGAATAGAGGCGAAACGTATATCGGTTAGGGTTGAAAAAACAAGGATGCCTTGAGCAGCAGTGATAAAAGTGACGGAAACCCTTGTCGCATAGGATTCAAGACAAATGCGATCTAACAGTTGAACGGTAAACTGCGGTTCGTCGATCCAAAAATTGCTTGCCTGAAATGGAAAAGGGTTAAAGATTTTTTTAAATAAATTTTTCGTCCGCATTTTCTTCGGTCCAAAGAAAGAAACGTTAGATACGCTCCTGGGTCTGAAATAATTGAGTCCAATTGGAGGCGGTTACTGGGCAGCGACTCGACCCTCTCAAACCTTCAGCAATGAGATGCTGGTCTTAAAATAGGACTTGGCCAGTATTTAGGTGCTCGCTTATGGAGCTTGGTATAGAACAAGAGGGTCTTTTTCAGACGTTGGATTATACGTACGTACGTCAACCAGACTTTATATGGTGTGACGTGGACAGGATAGTGTCCGTACAGTTAGGTACAGTGTATGCCAAGAGCTGCAAGAAGTCCAAATCACACGTGGCCGAATGTTATCAGCATGGCTCAAGAGACACGTGGAATGCATAACGTTACAAGGAAATTTACGTCGCACAGAGAAAGAAAGAGAGAGGGAGACGAATCTATGTATACAACATCCTGACAACAGCGTAAAGATAAATTAATCTGGTTCATTCCTTAGCATAACAATCAACCCTCTAGACACCCTCGACATCCTACGTACAGTCTTATACAGGAATGCTTAGATTCTTCGACGTCTCATGTAAAAAAATCTATACTCGAATTTCCAGCACGGGGAGAGAGAGAGAGAGAGAGAGAGAGAGAGGGGAGAGGAAGGGGAGTGGACCACGGTCGTTTACGAGTTTGAAAATTCCCCGTGTAAGATAAAACCGGCGCGATATGACGGGGCTGGTTAATTAACGCATTTTTGGGTAATTAGGAAAGGCTTGGATGCCTCGCGGTCCCTTTAGTGCAGCATCGCCAAGTTACCATCTAAAACACGTCCAGTTTTAAATTCTCTCACTAAAGTCCCCAGGGAGACACAGTGTCAGTCGTGTACCTTTCTTTCGAGTTTCTTCGTTTTTCTCCGTCCCCCCTTCCCGTGTCCCCGCGACCCCTTCCCCCGTACTAAACGCCGAGCGCACAGCCTCCCTCCTCTCAATGTCTCATCTCAGCCGCTGTAGACAAAGACACTCGATAATATTTTCCCGACACTTTTAGCCCTCGTTACTCGCCGAGATTTCGAATCTCGGAGCATCCATCATCGAGTCGACTACGGTGAATACAGAGTCGCAGCAACGACAGTGAAAAAACAATGACGCCTATGTGACTGTCGGGCGCACGTGCCGCAGCCACGCTGGACCGAAAGAGATATTTTCGAGCGTGGGACATTTGATTCTTCGCGACTTCATTATGCATTCCGTCAGGCTGCTCGTAGTTTTCAAGAAGAGACGGCAAAAGACATTTTAAGCAAGAAGACAGTCACAACACGTGGGTAAGCATACGCGTGCGTCGTAGCAATAACGACGGGAAACAGAAACAATGGTGAAAAAAAGCGAGTTGGCATCTCGCGAGAGCGAAAAGGAAAGAAGAATTTCAGAGAACAGCAGGCAGATGCTGCAGCCGTAAATTCGTGCGGAACACGCGTGGACGCACGTGGCGCACGCATATCCAGATAATGAATCCCCTGCGGGTTGCGATCCGCGATAAGGCCTCTCGTAGGCACGTGGCGGCACCGACGCCGAGCGTCGTGCCCGATGACCGACGTCGCACAGGGCGGCAGGGAGTCTCTGCCGCCCTGTCATATTTATTGACCCTCTCGAGACTCTAATGCGATTTAAATCGACGTTCTGCCAGATTGATTTTTCAATTAATCAATTTCACATAGCCCGTTATCGATTGTGGTTTAATTCGGCTTGTTATCTGACCAATCGGGCACCTAAGTCTACGTGCATTTCTTATCCGAGTGGCAATCGAATTATCAGCCACGTGCCCGCCTCTCCCCGTCAAAGTTTGCTTTTCTCAAAAACTAAAGTGTTCGTAAGATCACGTTTAGCCTAATCGCAGCTCCCGAGGCGCTTCCGTAATTAGGAGACTCTTATCCTTCGCATTTCCCCTCTCCCCCCACTCTCTTTCATTCTCCAAGAAGCGACGTTCCACGCACACGTAAACGCACTAAGATATCTGGCTGATATCTGGCACAGCGTGACTTTCTAATTTCCCATTCCGTGCTTTTCAATGTGCCCCATAGCACGATCTCCAATTTAGATTAATCTCGTCCCACCGCGTGCGAATCTCTGTCTGTTTTATTTCGACCCCCCCGACCCCACCCGCTCTCACACACACCGATACACCGATTACAACCCCTGCGTCCAACATTTTACTATTCTACCCCTATACTCCGTGCGACACAATACGAGTCTTTTCGTTCGCTCTGCAAGCTCGAGAATCCTTAGCCAGACTTATCAAAGCACCGGTGGTAAAGTCTCCTAGTAATTCTATGAAAAAACACGTCCCGCGTACGAGCACAAGTAGACGCGCAAGGGTGTCTCGCAGTATAAATGAAAAAAGAAAGAAAAAAAATTCCCAGCACATTTAATCCGCTCGAGGGACAAACACGAGTTTAACGTCCAGAACGGAAGACGAAATTCTATGAAAGCTTCCTTTCCCCGTTATAATATGCTTTCTACCGTGCTTCGACTTTCTCCCATTTGCTCCCGATTTTCAGTCAAATTCTCATCCCGTCGCACAGTCGGTCATTTCAGTCCGATGTAAATGCATCCTCTCGTTCATAGGTGCGCACGAGGTGGTACACAGCAGCATGTGCCTGCACGATGCATACCAGAGAGATCAGAGAGACCAAAGAGACCAGAGAGACTAGAGAGACAGGCTGGCTCCGGGTTATTTTCAAACAGCCTTTGGATTAGCCGGTTATTGTCTGGCAGCGTTCCCCGAGGCGAAATCACCAGGTGTCATGAGGATGACGGACACGTCGGCTTCTACTTTGACAACCGATGACGTTAATGCGCCTACCTGACCTGCCACAATGCGTCATTTATTTCGCTACCGAATCTTCTCCCCTCCTCCCTTCAGTATTTATATACGCACATTGTGCACGCAGAACTACCGCTAGTGAATTTAAAATTTCCGAAGTTTTCTCTCGGCATTTTACTACGATACTACGATAATATAATCGACTGTGCATTCGTTGCCTCCTAAATTACAATTCCGATCCCACGTAACGTCCCTTTTCCCAATTGATATTAAGATCTCGTCGCGCTTCGCCAGCGAGCGGCTCTGCTATCTCACGCGCGAGGTTCAACATCTCTGTAATCAGATTGTCCCGGGAGCGGACACGATATCCCCTTGGTGAATAGTTCGCGACAATGCCGACCATTCACGAGACACCATGAAGAATCTCGCGTCTCTAGATATTAACTGTGAGACTGACCATCCGCCGGCCGGCGGAGGATTCAGACGCGATTTTCTAAACTCATCCGAGAGTGAACGCGTTTCTCTTGAGAACTTTTCTGGAATTTATCTTTCCTCTCCCATTTACCCTCTTTGTCGGCCATTCTCCAAGTTTCTCTACGTCCTTTTTCATCTCCCTCGTAAGCTCTCTCCTCTCCATGGGGTTACTATGCAGATAAGGACCGATGATGCGGACGGCACTTAAATCCCATTAAAATAGTCCAGAGTCGAGTTGGGATGCTGTAAAAAATGAACCCTGGACGTACAGACAGCATAACGTACGTAGTTCACCCAGTGTGCTTATCGGTGAATGATAAAATTTTGCTTTTAGGCTATATGCATGTAGATTAAAGAAAGTATCAGCGACTAGAGAGAAATTTGAAAAATCAATCAAATTCCAAATTCCACCTACTGTACGTCACTCGTAAGAAACAGTGACTGGATTGTTTGGATCATCTCGGCTACTTTGGGTGAGATGATAAAACGGTTAATGATGATAGAAATTTAAGGTCCACACCCCAGCCTCAATGATATGATGAATTTTATGATGCTTTTGGGATGTTTAGCCGAGGCCGTAGAGCGAAATGGAAACGATGAGAGATAAGAGAGTTTAACAACAAGGATGATTCTCGTTAGGATTTTAACGAGGAATATTAATGCAATGCTTAATTAAAGATCCCTCTTAAACCGAATATCATAATAAGGATTGGAGACAAAAAATATATTTTAAATCTTCTTAACATTCTTTTGAGAGACAGAGAGAGAGAGAGAGAGAAAAAGAGGGGGAGAAAATGTGTGTTTGTGTGTGTGTGCACGTATAAGAAAGAGAGAGAGAGAAAGCCCGCATTTACACAAAAAGGCCACAAAAGAGGAAACGTTGACACACGAGAATTGCCCACAGTCTAGCATAAACCGAGTGTCACAGTTCACAGTGAAAAGTCGAGCAAAAAAATGAATAAGTAAATGAAAACAATCTAATATAAGACAAAAAGTAAAAAGGGATTGAGCGCAAAAATAAAAATAAAAAATCCTGCCTTAGAAAATATGGTTGGTTCCAACCGACATATGCTGTAAGGTTAGGACACGGAAGATTTTGTCAGCTATACATATATAAGAGCAGCAACCCCTACAGAAAATATAAGCCAGAGGGGTGAAGAGCAAGGGAGTCACAGTCAGAGGGGGATTTTCGATATATTTCAAGATGCGTTATCATTCATCCACGTCCCGTCTAACTACGTAAGGGTAGATGAAAATATGGATAAGAGCCAAGCCCATTGATTTTGGCCAAGACCCGGTGATCCTTGGTTAAAAAAAAAAAGAGTCCTACAGTCGCTCAAGATCCATGAAACAGGACCTACCGAGCGAGGGGTGAAAGGATGTGCAATAGCGCAGTCAGCAGTCGGTCAGGAGTGTCCTGGAACGTAGTCAGGAGTGTCCTCTCGCATCCTCTCGCGTCCTCTCGCGTCCTCTCGTTACAAGCGAGTGACAGGAAAGAGGAGGACCGAACATTCCTTGAGGAATTCCGTGAGGGCCACACCCGG
>JARPRH010000710.1:128283-141477 GCA_031763665.1 Calameuta haemorrhoidalis
CATTATTGCATCTGAGCCGACGACCTCAAATCCACCCACCTGTCCGTAGAGAGGGGTATTCATATTTCATCGCGAGAAGCAGTATATATGCATTTTCACTGGGTCACCCCAACCCTCCCCTTACCCTCCCCCCTAGCCCTGATACACAAGAGTAACGCATGGTTACTTGGAGCAACCCTTTTCTCCCCGACCCACACCACACCACACCACAAGGACACCAACCCTCCTCTCACGGAAACAACGTTTCACTTTGAATTCTACACTTGCACCGTAAACCAGCCCTATTCAGAGTATCAGAAAAGCTTCTAACGCAAAGTTGAGTCGGTCCACAACACACCTAGGAACGACATCCCGAACATGAATGAAGCTGTAGAGTGGCTGTGGATTTGCCTTTAGGGGGAGTGCGCGCGCCTGCATTATTTATAATACTGCAGCGAAGCTTCACACAAGAAGATGAATTCTACCCTTCGCGCCCAAGTAACAGTTTCCAGAGCCTTTAGAAAGAATGCCGAGGAAATGAACCGACTTGCAAGCTCATACTCGATACGCGGTGCTCCAGCATCCCTCTAGTCAATCTCACGGAGGATCAGCCGAGGTCAATTTGGTGCAGAGCGCTAATCGCGTTCAAGTGAAGATCGGTGACGTGACATTTTCCTCGACAGGGTTGAAGCTGTTGAGTGGTCACGCGGAAGTTTAGGACGAAACTTCGAATGGCTGAAAGGTGCCCGAGCGTCGTTTAAGAAACCGGAAGAATCGGGACTCGTTTAAGGAAGTCGGACAGGGATGTTGGGATAGGGATCAATAAGGCCACCCTAGTGGGAAAGAAAGGTCAAAGCCTGATGGGCCGCGCATAGGGCGAATAGAAGCTGACTGTGGAAGAGTAAAGGTCCCAGGCCGTAAGCCAAATTCTGGAGGAGATTCGCTAATCCAGGGTTGCACACTCGGTCATTATTTGGTGTCGCCTGATCCCGAATACCCTGGAGGTGGGTTCGACCGGCCCGGTAAAGCAGGATTGGGTTCCGGCCAAAGGGTGGACCCGTGCTTAGCCCGTACCACACGGTATTTATCCTACGATATATCAACCCCTTCCAGAGCACGGTTAAATCCCTACAGTAGCGCGCGTTAGGATTGCATAACGTTCTTCGTCCTGGCGATCCTTGCAGGGGATGAAGGGTGCTCCCGACACAGTTTCTCTCTTTTTTTTTTTCTTCAGGACCCGTCAGTGTCGCGAATAAGCCAGCGATAGGTATCGATCCCTGTTCAGTTCGGCGCATAACTCTCGACGCGTAGCGAGTTATACAATATATCTGGCTGAGCGGTACAAAGCTCGAGAAACCAACCTTTAATCGTTTATACATGTCTTACATATATATATGTACAGTTTGGTGGATCGCGGAAAATCATGGAGGATGTAAAAGAAAAAGAGGATAGTAGTAGATAGCGTAGAGAGGAGAGGAGAGGAGTCGTGCGTGCTCGTGAAAATAGCGATACCGTTATTTATGTATCGGAGGGTTAGGAAAAAGGCACCACCTCATTTTCCAGCAGCAGCCTGGCGTGTATACCGCCGTCTTACGGTTAGACGCAGCGGGGGCTTCCTCGAGAATTCGAGGATTTTACACGCATCCCACCCCTTATATTCCCCAAGGAGTTGAGCCAAGGGTAGTTCTGGGGGGTTGAATGCATTTTTTAAAAGAATTCACACGAGGACCACGTGACGTGTAGTCCTGATACGTTTTCGGACATTTATTGAAAATTACCTACCCGATTCGCCTCCAATATTAAGGTAATCCGTCCCTATTTATCTTCAGCCCCTATGAAGCTCTGAAAAATCCAGTCGCAGGTAGACTGTGATAAACTTCGCCAAGGGTTGAATGTACTACTGATGATTTTCATGGGGGGAGGGGGGGGGGGGCTGTACGCGCATCCCCTTTCCGCCAGAAACCAAAAGGGGAAGTTTCTCCTTATACCGTCTAGCGAATCTTTTCCACCCTTGAATCGAGGATGGCGAAGCGAAAGGACTGCCGAGTGGTTGCTTTCCTTGCGGCTTTGTTCGGCCCAAGGAAGAGACCAGTGATTAGAGGTGATTTCATTTTTCCACCGCTCTCCCTCTCCCTCTCCCTCTCCCTTTCTTCGATCCGCCGCCGCATCCCTCTCTCTCATTATTATAAAGTCACTAACGAACCAAGGAAGCGCCCTCAGCTACCCTTCAATTTTTCTTTTACCATCCCTCCTCCCTTGGCCAACCGACCAAATCAATTCCCACCCCCCACGTCAAGCCTGCAATCGCAAACACGAGATTGAGCCACTTACTTCTAAGGAGTAATGGCTGCGAGTTATTCGCAAACTACTCTTAAACAATTTTTCAGGTAAATTATCACGAAACTGCCGTTTTAATGGAATCAATAAGAATCGCTCGTCAATGGTATTGCTCTCTATAGTTAATCAATTAATTAATTGAAAAGCTTCGAAGGAACCTTGCACGACTTTTGTTTGGTATTATTGACTATCGGGGTGGCGCTGCTCGTATCCATTGCTCGGAGACGGGGGTTGAATTCAAAGTTCCAATCCCTGGACTGTTGGAGTCAAGCCATTCATTAACGAGGAAAACTTTTAATGCCTACTTTCGCGCACGGTTCGCTTCGAGTCTCGTTTCAGTTAAGGAAAAGTCTAGGCCTTTGGCAAAAACCCACGCGTCAGCCCCTATTTCAACAGGATTTTACCTTGTCGGGGGGTAGCCCGAAGAAAAATAATTGCTACCGCAAGTCACGTAAGGGGATGGTTGTAGAAGAAAAAAGTAAGCTCGACAATGAATGCCAATAAAATAAAGAATTTCAGGAAACAGGTACTTACGTAAGGCGCCCAATCAATATGTAAATCCAATACAAATTAACGCTGCTGCTAAACACCTCCCCTCCCCCGTTTTCACCCACCAAACTCTAATTAACTGTCCGTAAATGTGTCAATAGATTAGCGAAATCCCGCAGTCCTCGTCACGAGCCAAAATACAATTTTCCCAAAAATTTTCATTAAAAAATGTATTAAACCTCTTATATATTAATTCGCGATTAAATCAAAAGTCCTGCCGGCTATGTCGACCCTCATTGCTGTCTCACTCGATAGACGCGACCCCCGTCTACTTGCACATTGTTGAAAAGAGAAAACAAATACCCTTAAATTCAACAGAATGTAAAAAAAAACCGATAGAGGCTCGATAGTTCGTTCACGTCGATTGGCAAAATGAAGTCAGGCCCCTCCGAGTGAGTGAGTGGGTGAGTGACATGCCCTGGGAGAATGGCGAGATATTGTTTTAGGGCTGCTGTCCGAGCATCAGCTAGAAATGTACAGGGGATGACTGGACGAATTTCAGCTCATAGCTTCTGCATCGTTTTACGGCTCCAGTGAATTTGGTCAGGGGGTTGTTGGAGAGGAGTTAGGCGGGGGATTGGGAGCAGGGATATTCCAGCGACGCGTCCCTGTGTGAGTGTAAACGAGGAAGGTAAAATGGCCGCGGGGGACTACGGGAGGGGGACCGAGGGGGAGGAAGGGGGTGGATAGGGGTGATACGATGGAAGTAAATTGGCCTCGGTGCGATTTCGAATTCGGAATTTCGGCGACCGGTATAGGAAAAGGAAACTGCAAACTACCCTGGAGGAAGCCGTGGCCCAATTAGAACGATTTACGGTATACTGTGGAAACGGGAGTTTCTCGTAAATTTCACTTCGAGTCGGTACTTCAAAAGGTATACCCGCCCGGAAGTTCCGAACCGATAAACATTTTAATATCAAAGCACCGAGTCGAGAATGGCAATAAAACACTCGTTGATTTATTAAACGGAAACTCTTACGCGTTGAGGCGCGATGAACGGAGAGAAAATCTAAAGACTTGAGAATCGCAACAGGCAGCTGGTACCAATTGTCAAAGGGTCCATGTAACTTTTATTATCGAATAAACAATAAATATAGATTTAAGAAAAGACCCAGACAAGAATCAGGACAATCTCGAGCACGTAACCCAAGACTCGAAATCCTACCAGGTATTAAAAATAATTTATAACTCAAAAAGAAAAGATCAAGACATCCCAAAACCTTCACGAAGTGATAATCCGATACCCAAGCATCCCTTCGGCTCATCCATTAACCATAACGTTACGTAACACGAGTAGTTTCCTAAATTTACATCAGTCTCAGTTACCTTCCACTTCTGCTCCAATTTGAAGAAAAAAAAACACAATAATAATAATTCTTCCTCGATAAAATCCCAGAGAAGCGAATCCTTTTCACGCTTCATCGTCATGCGTCGCACTTCGTTATAATACACTGAGATACGCGTTTTCTATCGGATAAAATCAGGGTCGTCGGGTGTTGTAATTAATCAGCCATTCATTAAACTCGTGACTATATACATGGCTCGATAACTCGTCGGCGGCAATATAGCGCCGCTGTGCCATAAGGGTTGCTGCCCGGTGATAGCCAGTCCGACTATGCACGCACAAAGAGATGAGAGAGTTACTCGTCGAGGGTTTTGCCAAGAGGATGGTGGTGGTGGTGGTGGTGGCGGTGGCGGCGGTGATGATGTAGCAGGGGCTGCGGTGGCTATACATTACGAGCTTTAGTAGGGTTTAGCCTGACGTTGCCCATGTACCGTGTCGCGGTCACTATTCTAGCCTATCCTGTCATGTGTGGAATAGTGCGTGAGGAGGAGAGTGGAGGGAGGAGAGCTCCACTGGGATAAAGAGAGAGACGCGTGTGTGCGTAAGTGACACTGAACGCACATGATCATGAGTGCTTGTGTGCGAGAGTGCGTGTCGGTGCGTAAGCGTAACCTACGTCATGTAGATACAGTTATACACATACGCATGTGGTGAGAATATATATATATATACACATGGAACGTAGCATGGGAAGCTAGGCTTGGCCCGGCCGAGTCATGTAGTCTCCGTGACACCCGACCTCGTCGACCTCGATAATGTCTATCAGCTCCATCACGTACTTCAGCCACCAGCGTAGACGTTCGGGACAGTTTCGACTCTCACAATCATTCAGATTATAACTCATTCAATCATGCGCAGCATCCGCGTCGATACCAGCAGACTCCTTTTTCTCTTTTTTTTCTCTCGAATTCATCCAACGATTGATTCAACAAGGCGCCGCCGTGAATTCAAATGAGGAGTTAAAGACGAGCAAGATGTTATTTGGTGAAAATTGGTATTCGCCGAATAGACCAAATACGGGTATCTCTTGTTTTCACAGGTGAATGAGAATTTTCCAAGCTTCATCGGGTCAGTTATTTATGCAGTTTTCCCGTTCCAGGCGAAAAGGATTGATAGTTGTAAGCGAGAAAGAGAGAGACAGATTCCGTGAATTGGACCAAATTAGAAAATCAATCCCCAGGACATTAACCGACCTTATACGGGATTTACTAGTAGAGCTGCTCGATGATTTAATGTAGACCAGGAGCAGACTGGATCATCGTCCTCGTCATCATCAGAGCACAGATTCCAGTACAGAAGCCAAATGAGA
Source organism: Calameuta haemorrhoidalis (assembly GCA_031763665.1). NCBI lineage: Eukaryota > Metazoa > Arthropoda > Insecta > Hymenoptera > Cephidae > Calameuta > Calameuta haemorrhoidalis. The sequence goes on from JARPRH010000710.1 coordinate 133,803, forward strand.
ACTCGAGAATCCAATGGACATTTGATTGGAGTTGAGATTTCGGAACGCGTTACGAGGTCCCAAGCGCCAGCAGCCAGTGGTCCAAATTTACAAGATGGATCTGAATGGAGCGGGGAAGGAAGACGAAAAAGAGACAACGGAGATGAGAGCCGCAATTCGATGCGCAATGGCGAAGAGTCGTGCAGGGATGCAGCGGAGGTACGTCTAGGTGCACATGCATCCCCGCCATCCGCACGTATGCACGGCCGCGCAGCCCGTGCACCATCGAATACCGCATTCCTTATACTTTTTCACGCTTTTAACAAATTAAAGCGGAGAAACAAAAAGAACACGTTAAAAATCCCACGAGATACGTAGGTAGGTAGTCGACAGATGAAAACATGGGTCCAGACTGTTGAGGAGAGAACAGATGAGGTTGTGTATGGGGAGAAAAAGCGAAGAGAAGAAATAAAGAGAATAATGAGAGAGGGAGAGGGGGGAAGTGGGAGAGCGCGACGAGAGATACTCAGTGAATATGTGGAAAGAGGAAAAGTTGAGAGACAGAGAGAGAATATGAGGTATTAAAAGAGAAAAAAAAGAAAAAAAAAGGACGGAGGCATCGCGACGTCGGGCGTCCGTCGGTACTACGGTTGCACAGAACCACCTCGCTATTATACTGATTACATTTTCAAATGTGCGTCCTTGTCCTTCCTTGCCTACCTATCCTAGCGGCGCAATTTCCCCAGCAACCACCGCGGTGCTTTGGCGTCCACCCTCCCTCCCCCCGCCATTTTCTCTTTTCTCCGAGCCGCGGATTTTTACGACACTTCCGCTTCCCTTTATTCGCTTTATACGCTTTGCGGGAATTCTCTTCTCTCTTTTCTCTTCCCATCCCGTCGTCGCCTCGCCACCCCCAACCTCCCCACCGCCACCCCTGCACCCACAACTTACACTTTTCAACCCCTAGAAAACCCATGATACTGCGTACATATGTATGTACACGCAGGCAGATGCGTACAGCCGCTTTGGATATCCGACATTACACATGCACACACACACACGTCTCTGTGCCAGGAGAAACCAGCAGCACCACTACCGGTGCAGGTGTTACGCGTGCGTGTGACCCTCCGCCACTCGTGGAAGAAATTTACGGGGTAGAAACCATCATTTATCTAAAGAGAGAACGAGGGATGAAAACGTCCGAGTCGAAGCACATAACACGATCGTGATAGTATGTCGGGAGAAGATAGAGAAGAAGCGTGATAACGAGCAAAGAGAGGAAAAAAAGAGAAGGGAAAGAAGAAGCAAAATGTCTTGACTGCATAAAGGACGATTTACATGATATATTGGCGGTCGGGGGGTCAGCGACCACCAGGCGATTATTGCCAAGTAACGGACTTAACTATTTTTAATAGACGGCTTTCGTCAAAGCCGATGACTCTTTCTCCCCCCCTCTCCTCCCTCTCTTGGATGAAAATAATTGCATCGCTACTCGGAACTTCAATCTTCTCTACTTTTTTCGTCTCCCTATCATCTTTATACCGTCCCAGGAGAAATATCGCGCCAAGAAAACAGAAAGACTTTCAGAAGATCCAGACAGTAAAGCAGATAAGTTGAACGAAGATAAGAAAAAGGAGAACAAAGAAACACTGGCCTCTTTATCGAGAGAGCATAGTTAACGACACGCTTTTTATTTATTTTTTTTTTTAACGGACATGAAATATCGATTCGATCCTTAGAGTCATGTGATAACGATGATAGGAATAATGACGAAACGGATAATAAAAGCGTCAAGAGAAATTTCAGCGGCGTTCAGGCGCCGTCATTTCGGTCTCTTTAAAAACTGTCGTAATAGCATGTGTCATTATTTTCGCGAACAACTATTTTCGTCGCACCAGACTCCAGTGGGTTTGGGGGTGGAGGGGGGTTCGCCGGGTTCGTCGAAGGGGCGCGTGCACGTTCCTTAAAACGCGAACGTGCCTTTCACGAGTTTCTATGTGTTCAGAGAAAATACAAGTTGCATTTGTTTTCATTAAAATTCCACGCTCCGTTTGTTTTCACGCTGCCTTCTATTCTCGTCGCTCATTTAGAGACGCCCTAAACTACCTCACTACGAGCAGATTGAGGCTACCACCACCACTGTTAATAGGATCGCCGACCATACTTCGCCTCTTAAAACTCGCCAACTTGAACCCCTCGATAAAAGCCTTTCGACCCTGTCAGTCAACCCCCAGCTACATGCTTTATTGGCACTAAGGTATTTTTCTATCTTCTCTCTCTTTCTCGCAGCGTCTGCCGAACCATATGCAATTTGCGCATATTGTCGCCAACCCCGAATGCTTCGATGTTCCCGTCGCCAAATGAAAATCAACAACTTGACTTTATATTAATTCGTCGGATTCCCGTGGGGCTGAGAGGAAATTCGGTAAAGTTTATTTAACGTTTGTAGCAGGACGATAAGCACTAATAAATTTTATTGAATTAATGAGAAAATTGAGGGACGAATTTCATGAATATTTTTTATATTGACGAAATAATAAAAGCAGCTGACGTATTATCAGATGATAATTATCAGGACTCAATTAATCGGGAGAGTTACGACCTGCCGATAAGCCAACCACTTGGGATCTGTTTTACTTGATAATTAATTACTCCTTGATAAAGAAGATGTAAGCTGGTAAAAGGGTTGAAATTGTGGATTCACACTATTTTGTCATTAATGCTACACCCTTCAAAGATAACGTGCAATTTTCGATATTTAACCGGGCGTCATTTCGCATTGAAATTGTTTTTGCAGTTCGACCTCATTTGCCAATTAGCAATGCGCCGCAAACGAGAGTCAGATGAAAACGAGATCCTCTTCCCTCGACCCGTTTTACTAATTCGCAATAGTAAAGTTTATTATTGCGAGTGCGAAACGATCGAACAGCAATTTCGCGCTTCCACCCTTCGCTCTCGGGAGGAGTAGCGTCAATTAAATGGGAAAGAGGAAAATGGCCGCTTTTCAAAACATCCTGACGCAAATCTTAAAACCGTGAGGATCATCCTGAATCACAATAGTTTAATTGAAGGAATCGTAATTATAATATTTCCCGCAGTCGCACGGATTATCATAATTTTTTCTCACATATCCTTCGCGTTATTAAGATTTCGTGAGATATATTGTTTCTACTTTCGAAATACAAGATCGACGAGTAAGTCGAGTAAGTGCAGCAGATGGGCGTGGTGGGAACGTTTCACGTCCTAAGATTCGTGCACTGAATAAAGTAAACGAAAAAAACCCCGATTGTCACCGAAAACACGTGAAACGATAAATCACAGTAAAATCCGCAGTAATATCACAAAATCACGAACCTGGCTGGTACATTTGTCCTCTAGAGCTATCGGTAGAGCCTTTGCCTCTCTCATTGCACAGGACACTTCACTATCACTTATTTCACCATTATCGGCACAAACGCGCGGTAGATTTAAATCGCTAGGAGACCATCGGACGAGTTTAAATATCCTGTATAGCACTTGAGTACACTCGCGTTTGCGTACGTGATAACATTAAAGCCGATATGTCTATAAACGATACAACTGTTACGGAATGCGGGAGATAAAAGGAGAAAAAATAAATAAAAAATAATGTGACAAGAGAGGATAGAAGAATCAGAATGAAAAATGTTAAACGTCAGGAGCCCGAGGGATGTTCCACGGATAGGTAGAAAAGTCTTTACCGACGGGGATGGCGTTGATATCGGTGCTGGAGGATGGACATAATATAGGTATAGGCAGCGCACAGACTGTATATCGGGTTATCACGGAGTCGTATATGTGAAACGTGTGGACGCGCGCGAATCAATGTTCACTCTACGGGAGCAGCCACTGCACTGACTAGTTCCTCGTTCGACCCAAGTCACAGCTGTACTCCCACACAGCGCATGCGTAGAACATCGTCAACGAAATGCGCCGTCGCCTACCCTACCGAGGAGAGCTCTACGTCGCGTCACCCTTCTCTGTCTCTCTCTCTCTCTCTGTCTATCCCTCTCTCTCTGCACCCTTATACTGTTCCATACCAGCTTCATCCCCTAAATCGGCACTCGGCACCCCCTGGACTCCTAGAGCCCTCTGGCCCAGCATATACCCTCTATCCATAACCCCTGCTACCCCCCCTCCACTGTCCAAGTGTGTTCGTATAATTTTGATAATTGGACCGTGATACATTTATTCTTCTCGAGGAAAAATTCCACCGTTGCACCTTGATGATCATTATGCTACGCATCTCTAGATGTATCACATGTGATGCAGGTCCTACGTATGTGACTTGATTCGAGGAAGATGTCACATCGTCGTAGACAGTGAGATATTTTGGAGTAGACCCAAAGTCTGTTGGGTCCAGAATATCCTTAATTGGTTAGCGGTGATTCATTCAGCGACCATTCATTCTAACTAACTACCCTACGAAGGGGCAGATAGACCTTGCCTTGGGCGACAGCCATCCTAATCTTGGCAGGCCACACAACAGTCCATGGTCCTGAGCAAGAGAGCGTATCGGTCCAGGACCGGTAGCCTGTCTGTCATTATAACGCGTGATCAGATAAACAAACGCACGTGGTTACCTGGACTGACATAATCAGCCGTTCAGTCGAGACTCTCGCTCCTGTAAACGTGTCGGTAGTCAGATCATGAGAATAGATTAGACTCGTCATTGTGTCGAAGTCACGTGGGGGATTGATCATTTAAAGATCTTTGAGAGGAACCACTGATTTACGAGGATGAGCGATGAGAAGGGGTTATTGGTACAGAGATACGTATAGCTGGGAATTAGTTTGAGGGGGATAGGGAGGCTGAGAAAGGGTTGGGCTTAAACGAGATTAGAGATTTGTTAACGTTTCCTTTAATGTTTCACTTCGTAGAATTTATTCGAAAATTTCACCTTCATTCTTTATCATTATGTATATATACATATATTTATTTTAATTATTATCTATTTTACTGTATATCAATCTTCAAATTTTCTGACGTTATTATTAGGATAGATAATTACAGGGTAATTTCATTCCATCATCTGTAAGAACTTTATGCAGACACCACTTCGGAATTACGTTGCTCCGATTATGACTATCGATTTCTCTGAAAGCCCAGAGCATCCAGCAGAAACTTTGAAAGCACTACCAAGTGGAATAACGCCCCAACCCTCGCCTCGCCTAATCGATCACAATTAATTATCGCACGATCATAGTTATGCAAACAATACAAAACAGAAATCGACGGACGTACCAGCTCAAGTTATTCAGCACCGAAGCTCTGAATAATCGAAAAAACCCATGAAACTCTTCGAACTTCCTTCTTTTTTCCTTCTTTCTCCTGAAATTGAAGGGAAAGGCGTAAGTGCTCTTGGTGTCGTATCTCACAATGCTTCTCGGAGCACTCTTCGATACTCTTTGTTTTTTTACAACACAACCTCACTGAACCTCAGACGCCTTGAATTTCCCTGAAATTTTTATCAAGCCAAGGCGGACGAGAGAATGAATTGAGTGCGGGTTGAGAATCTAGGAGGAAATAAAGAAAAAATCTCATGCATCCCCTAAGACGACGATGGCAGTGATGGCTTCCTATAGATACGCTTTCTCTCCCCCTTCGCCCCCCCCCCCCTTGCCGCTCCCCGTCAACTCTTATCAGTAACCGCTTTCCGAAGATTCCTACAAAGTCTTCGTTGGGGAGATGAAATAGAGGGATGACGAGGGTAGGTTTGCGAAAGGGTGAATAATAAAGTCTGAAATTCGAGATGCCGAATAAAGCGATGTCTTGTCGATGAAGGAAGGAAGCGGAAGTAAGCGGAAGGAAGCGGAAGGAACGTCAGAAACGGAATCGAGGGGCAATAGGCAGGGGTTGGTTGGCGAATGGCGCCGGTAGGCGCATCTACTTCAGCCAAAGGAAAAGGGATGCAGAGTAGGTAGGAATAAGCTACGTTCCTTCAATAAAATGGAATATCTAATAAGGGACAAAACGCAGTCAAGGGAAGAATAGCTGGTACAGTGGCTCTTATTCAATCTTCCCTCCTATACCTGTGTCTATCACTGCGCTAAACATCCATCTCCCTTTAGAGACGGATCCGGTTCTGCGCCAGCAAGAAAGGTATACGCGACTACTATCGTAACGTAGAAGTATCGGTAACAGTTCAAAGGGAAGTGCAATAGAAACTATTGAAAACACTGTTCGAGTTTCGAAATGGATCCACCGATATTAGAATGTCAAAAAGATAGCAGCCAAGGATAACCCGTAGTTCAGACATCCAAGATACGTAGTAGACTGTGGAACGAGACGATCTTAAGTCCTGCCACCTGACGCATCTGTCGAAAGGAGGCTCAACTAACTAGTCTTCCTACACAGATACTGCTTTGTCCATCATCCCCTTAACACTGCCTGAAGCAAAATTGGTACCAGTAGGAAGCAGAGCAGCAGTATCGACGCTTTTGGCGACGTCTTCTTATACCAGCGAAGATAGGTAAAGCTCGACCGGTAAGAAACCATCCCTGAAAGAGAGAGAGGGGGAGAGGGAGAGAGAGAGAGAGAGAGGCACCCTTGTAAAGACATTACTAGCATCCCTCATGTGTAGCTAGGAATAAATAGAGGCGAGGCGTTGAAGTATTGTCGTGACGGCCCAGGGGGTTGCTGCTACCGCAAAATGCAGAAGAGCTCAATGGGGATGATGCACGGTATCGTACAGGGGGGTGTACATCGATATATCTATATATACCCAAGTATATACACGTACGTAGGTCCTAGATACGTAGGAATGGTCCCTGAATAAAAGCCCTTTGGCTGGTACGTTAAGATGGATGGTTCGAGTGCTTGGTTCCTGCATGGGTGTGACATGCACTCGGAAACATGTCTCGTGTCACCGAGTTCCTTCTATCCTGTGTCGTCTTCACCTTGGATATTATCGAGGAACTTGGGCACGAAGACGGATCCTTCAGGAATAGACTTTTATCCCACGGGAAAAGACCCTTAACGAGCACATTGACGGACTGATGGGTGTCGATTAATACCAGTGACAACAAGATCTGATCGGACTTTTACCTCGTAGCTCAGTTTAGTGTATGGAATACCTATACATATGATGTCACTTTAATTTGATCTTTAAGGTAATTTAATTAGAGTGAAGCTTCGAGGGAAGATCGAAAAAAAGGATTTGGGTCTCGGTAGTCTTGTACGTGTAACGATACGTCAATTTAGAATGTTTTCAACCCCTTCTGGAATTCTTATAGAAATCGGTGATTGTACAATTCCTTGTGGGAATAGGATGAATTAGCATGTCTTTATGATTAGCTTTTCTATAAATTAGATTGATATGGATATGTTTTTTTCGACTGTTCGGCATTTACTCATTCTTTCTCTCTGTTTCCAATTTGATGGACTTTTTTATTCTTATCTTACCTCGCGATACAAACGAGAGGGAATTGAAAGTACTTTGAAAATATTAAATTATATCAGGAACATGAGGCTAGTCATGAAAACAGTACAGCAGGATTTTCGTGTCTCTGCATCAGAGAGAAAGAGAGAAAGTGGAAGGATTCGCAAGGGAGACGCAGCATTGCTTCCTAGTTTAAGTATAAGGTCTATACCTACCCCTTTAGTGCCTCAGAAGAGACTCCAGGAACTTCGAGAAACTTAAATGTTTATCGCAGCTCGGTCTGGATCAGCTCTACGG
>JARPRH010000710.1:152503-163048 GCA_031763665.1 Calameuta haemorrhoidalis
AAATTGAAAAGCAACCCGACCGTCTCGTATGTATTCTACGAGAGCTTATTCTCGCCCTTAAAAATAACTAGCTCTCTACCACACTTCTTCCCCTTCGGGAGGGTTGGAGAACATTTCGATCAGCAGAAGAGAAGACCACTTTGACGTTATCTCGGCCGAGTGAGCGAGGTTATCTTCCGAAAGCGGCTTTGAAGGCTCGCGTGTAAATAGCTACCCGGAATAAATGATGATATTGATACTAGGTACATCCATTCCACTGGTGCTACACGTCCCGGTAGCAGGACATCGCCTTGAGGCTTTGGGTTTAAGGACGGAGCGAGTTTCTATGCGAGCGACCAAAAAAAAAATCATCCTTTATTCCCCATCCAAGCGTAAAAGTGCTTTGGACGTAGAGTGTATTAAACATAGAAAAAAATTATCTAAAAATCCTTTACTACAGAGAAGGTTTTATTTATTTTTTTTGCCTCAAAGGCCAGAGTCAAAGTTCTAAAGGATCCGAGAGTCTCCAAGGATGTCTTCCTTAAGATCACTACGATGCTGTAGTATAGCGATACATGCGACAAGACTGGAGAATCGTCAGGATAAGTGGTGAGCTGGATAATTGATAAAGTGGACAAAAGGGGTTTGGCCAGACGACGTGATCGAGTGCCAGGATTCTCTTCCATGGAATTAAATAAAAGGAGTACGGAGTAGGGAAAGTTTCGTTATGGCGACAGGAAGTGCCTCCGGGAAATTAGTGGATTATTAATTGACAAGTTTACTTTCTTATAGTTGAGCTACGTGGGAACCACGAGGAATCTTGTCACGTGTGGATTTGTCCTTTCTTGTTTTACTGCTTTTGGTATTGTTTTGCCTGCATGACGCACGAGCGACTACAATGCGAAAGGCCTTCGCGAGGCTTCTGATGTTTCAGGAAATCAAAGTAACTGGACGACCCTGATCTGTGGTCGCGCTTGAAAAATTACACCTGTCTCAGCGTATCACTGATTTCCCATATACGGATAGTTGGGTAATATTTATCAATCCTACGAAGTCCCTGTACTGATACCATTAGCGAGAACGGGTCATGATTTACATGAAAAAGGATTAAATATTGAATATTTATAGATTTTTCAATACATTTCTCAATTTCAACTGAGACACCACAAGAGCAGGTACATTTTCTTTGTATAACTCGGTCAGCATTAGTAAATATATAGGAGACCGAGAAACAGAAATTCCAGTGTTCGCGAAGTCGCAAAATATTTCCTATAGTCGAATGTTGCGTCAGACGATTGGCTCAAATGCCAATATCTACTAGTATCTGTATAAACGTCGAGTGTGCACGAAGAGCGAAATAATATCTCCGCTCTAAAGAACTGACGTACTATCGATTACCAAAGCATACTTTCTAATCTCAAACATCATTGCTTGGATACAGTAGTACAAGTCCAGATGATCAGAAATCACTTAAAGGAAATCCATATCGACGTGCCTGCACCTGGCACAGATGCACTGTCACGTCAAACCAAGGCCTCTAATAAAAAATCCTATAAAAGGTATGAAATAATTTTCACACTGATTCCCATGCGAATTCCACTCCAGAAATAATGTTCAGGAATAAAGTCGCGATCTTTATTGTATGAATATCTGCTGCATGATTCAAAGCAGGTAGACGCGAATATACCCATACGCGGTTTCAGTGCAGCCAGAACACAAGGCAGCTAAACGTCATTGCCGATTACAATAAACTCGACTGACAAATGGCCACGAGACAGACTCCAGGTCCATAAACCTAGATAATGATAACCCGTGTACGGACGATACACGGTATCCAGCCAGTGGTTCCTGTTAATATCTGTCACGTAATCCACGGGTTGGGATTTCGAGCCCTTCGAGCCAACCTGCCACGGGCACGCATTATTCCATTATTCCATTATTCCATTATTTCCATTAGATGTTGCCTGGGAGGTCGCGAGGTTCCCGTTAACTTGGTACGCAGACTTTAAACACGCTGCTATCCAATGGGGATTGCGATTTGGTGTATCCGTTTGTAGGACTGTGTCTTTTCATCCATTTTCATCCCTTTTCATCCCTTGGCCACGTTACTTCGCTATTTACTTATGGTTGAATCTTTCTTTCCTCTCAGGTTCCCACAGCACCACCAGCCCCACCAGCCCCTTTAGGATTCTTGGCACGAAGTTTCAAATTACAATCGCACCCCTAACGCCACCGCCAGGACTGTTTACGTACACCCGATCTTCGTTCGACGAATCGAAATTAGGGGTTGATATCAGAGTGAATTCATGCCCCCTTACCTCCCTGTCACCTTTTTTTCGTTTCTCCCCAACCAGGAATATCAATGACAAACTTTTATAAACGCTGTCGAAATCGAACAAGAAGAAGGGTACATCACCACGATGGGCTCCTACCCTTTGTATTTCTCTTCTGGGCTCTAAACCCCTTCCCACCTTCGTTAGCCTCCTCGCTCTCCTCGGTCTCCTCGCTCTCTTGCGCCATAGTGTAAAGGGAACAGGCAAAGCTTTCCAAGCTGAATGCTAAGCCACCGTTTACGTACAGTCAATAAAAACTTTCCTTCTTCTCTTTTTATCGACAGAGAAGAGAAGCCACGTGCACTAATGCGAATACCACCACCGGGGCCTTCGAAGGCCTCCCAAGGCCTTCCAACCCTCTTTTCAAAAGGAGGCGGACATTACGTCAGAGCAATACGGATTTTATCGAGATTAGTTCTCCGTGTAAGTTTTAACGACGAGCACTCGAGTGGCCGACCAGTTCAGGCAGCGACTACTGGAATCCGGGCTAATTTCCTCGTTTTCAGTTTTATGTTTACACTCGAGCGCGAAGAACAACGAGGGCGCCAAGGGAAACCAATCAAGTTTACTTCTTCCTCGAGGTATCCCTGTAATTTTGCGCTGCCTTCCTGCATCGTCTAACGGGCAAACGTGTCAAGTCGATGAAAATATGTCTCGAGGATTTCACGTGCCGCTGCAGGAGCTGCAACTTTTTCTACTATCTATTCTCTGACAGAAAGTTCAGTGTCTCCCGTGCAATCGAGCGTTGACGAAACCCGCGGTTATTGACTCGGATACGGATTGGCGCTGATCGTGAACTGACTGCTCGTAGACTTTGCCGCTCGAGTCATCTTACTCGGGGATGCTGCGAAGTTGGAAATGAAGAGGCGAAAGACGAATAGAGATGAGAATTGAATTTAACAATGAGATGATGAAATATTCAATCTCATCTTCTTATCACGGGTTAACGTATTATTTACAGGTGAATCGTCGAGTTTACTCTAGGACTACCTCGTGACGTCTCTAGGTGACTGTCTAAGGATTTCTGCCCGAGTAAGATAAAGAAAGTAAGTTGGCTTAGGCAGGACATTTAAGTGGTGTGGTACATCCTGAGGGAGATCTCCTCAGGGAGCAGGGAAAGACTCCCAGAGAATTCCTGGAATGCCTACGTCGCGAAGTATAGTTCTATACCGTATTAGGCACACAGAGGCGACGCTAGGAACGCGTATCTACCACCTGAGGACTTGGTTATGGTACCGTCAAGGTTGCGTCAAGGACAAACCGACGTTGAGAATCCGAGAAATTTTCCCTCCAGGTGGTGCTGCTACTGCTGATGCTGCTGCTGGAAGCTTTCACTCCCTTCCGCAGTCTACTCTAATATTTTCTCCTGTCGGAGGGAGCTTATCGCTTATTACGTTTAATCAGACGGTTACAATAATTCACGTGGGGCCCCTGGCTTTCTCGAGGAAGGTGGCTGACGTCGTCCAAAAATCTCTATCAATGTGTATATATATATATATACACACACACACACACGCACACACACACACACACACGCACACACACACACACACGCACACGTTGAATTCCAAGGTTAAATCGAAGCTGCTGTGCCTGTAGCCAATGGGAAGACGACGGGAAGCAGCAGCGTTGCCGATGAACTGAAACAGGAGCACCAGAGTCCCCCGGTAGATGGGTCGGGTGGGTCGGGTTGGGTTGGGTAGGGGTGGGTAGGGGAGAAGGTTAAGGGATAGGTTGATATTCGAGGCTGGATGGTATGCTCGCACCAGGTGTTGCGACAGTTACTTTTAAAGGGGTTACTCCAAGGGTTACTGCCAGGAAAAGCTCCCTTCTACTAGCTACTCCCTCTTCCGCACCACCCCTCGTCCTGCCACGACGAGACCTTAACGTTCTTGGACTCGCCGTGAAATTACGAGGCGACTTTCGAGGCGGGAGGCAAGTACTCCGCGCCTCCCGTTGAGCCAGCCAGCCAGCCAGCCAGCCCCAGAGTGCTACATAGTCCTCTTGAAGTAACGTTCCGCCGTACTCAAGTATTTGTTAACGAGCGACGCTTGTCGCGCAAATTAACGTTAAGCTTATTAGGGCATCGTTAATCAACGTTAATAGTCCATTTTTGGGACGCGTTAAGAATTTTATGACTCGCGCGGTGGTTGGCGCCTATACATTTTTTTCCAAGGATTTTAGAGTAAAAGGGCGAAAGAAATTCATTGAATCGTCTCTACTTCTATCTTTCTTTATGAACAGTCTATCGGTACGACCCAGATAATGTTTATGATTCATATTTAACAGCTGTCATGCAGTTCTGGACGCTAATCACCATTTAAAAAAATTGTATAGTCAAAACTTACATGTTTACCGAATATCATTAGTAAACCGTCAATTGGATCGGATTCATTTCAAAATTTATGAATTCTTTGAATTTCCTATACCTGTCGTAAGTGCGAGAGAGACGTACCTATTGGCATTTACGTGAACAAGAGAGAGACAAACATACGCCTGATCGAATTCGCGGGTGTACCCCTTACCTTCCTCGCGAATTGGCTCTTCTAAGTTTGAAATTTCGAACGAGGTCAGAATTCTTTAATGTCCCAAATAATTAATTTTATTTTCACTGATTATCAATTTAATGATAATTCTATAAATTCATTGGTACCACTGAGATAAACACGATAAACTCTGTATATCATTTAGTATATCAAACAAGAGAACATCACATCATTAGCATGTTCGCCCGCAGTGTATCCAGTCTCTAGCCAAGCCTGCCAAAGAGAGCCATGCTTCTCTAAACTAAACTAACAACTCAACCTATCCCATCCAACGTGAAGCGCATGCACTATGCATGCAAGGTGTTTTTCTTTCAACCGGTCCACAAGGTACGAGAGCCGCCTTGCATCTATTTCCACGTCGTGTGCTGTGTGTCTGCGGGCATAGGAAAATCCGTGGCAACAAGGATGCACATTCTTCTTACCCACGTAGTACCTACCGTGCTGTGCGCTTCTATTCAGTGAGGGCCATCTTGAAAAATTTATATGAGCGTAACGAGTGCGGCCCTGCTGCTAGACGAAACCGGTGGAAGTCAGCTTTATGCAGTTTTTACGTGGATCATTAATATTTCTTTTTTTTTTCATTTCCTTCCTTTCAGTCAAAATTCTTTTTGGTTATTTGAAAATAAGAGAGGGGGAGGCTATGTGATATCTTTTGGAATTGAGATAAAAATGCCAAATAAGGAAGGTCGAGGTGTCGATCGGAGGTCACGTCTCCAAGTGGCAGAACACTGCATGGGATGCTGGGTAAATTGTATAGCGAGGGTTTATCGCGCTTAGTCGCGGTTGGCATCATTGTTTCTAAGTGCATCAAATGCATCTTTGACGTCGGTGACTGACTGAGACGTCGACAATTGGCGTTTCTCCAAGCGAAAATTTATGTGAAAGATAAAGCGCTGCCCCTGGAGCATATTTCGAAAGGTTTAAGCATGCGGAAGTAACACCCCTTCGGCCTTCAGGAATTCGACAAGTCCTTCCACACATATGTGCATTCACACACACTTTTCTGATCTCTCGATATCCCGTAAACTTTCGCATCCGAACAGTCTTATTGTTAGATGGTACTCGCGAATTCAGCCGTATTACATACAGTTCGTTGAATGCGTATAGGACGGGTACTGGCCAAAAGAGTAGTTCGGAAGAAATTTCGTGGATCCACAATATATTGAGGGCAATCGGGTAAACCGTGTGTGCACAGTGAAAGCGTTATGGATTCTCATTAAGTATATCGGTCATAAGTATTTATGGGGGCGGAGTGGTACGTAACGATATGGAGAATAGCATGAGCGCGTATTAGTCGGTCATTAATTTTCGGATTTTCCATGGGATTTATTTTTCACGGCAGCTGAATTCGGTGGTAATTGGGTATAAATCACGGGCTGCTTCGCGTTCGGATTCTACCGCTTTGTATTTGTTGCATCATTAGCGGACATTATGTCTGGCGTGTTGGGTGACAGCTCGGCCAGAGAGGATTGTCTGGCTTATGGGAGGGAGGAGGGGGGGGGGTGGCCGTATGGGGATTCGAGCCGTGTTTCCCGTAGGTATATTTCCCTTTAGATATGTCCTGCACAGTGGAAATGGGAGTGCAGACCGCCAGGAGTTTAACGGCGGACCCTTTTTCCTCGTAGGTATAGAATATGGACCACCGAATCAACGTAGCAACGGAGCAACGAGGGACGATCGTAGATCCTGAAGGGGATGATGGCTCCGTATGTTTTCTGGCTTGTTGTCCTCGACAGACCACAGGGGTCCTGGGCCCCACACAATGCTCAAAGGGCCCCGGTTTTATACCCTGGAGAGTAACAGGTAGAACCTTTACTATAGGTGGTGCGCGCGCGCGCCCACTCATCCTGACCACCTATAGAAAAGTATTCATCTTCACTTTGTTGTGGCATCTAACGGGTGTTTAAAACGCACCTGCATACCGTAGTAGATTGTTCGTTGTCTCTACGTCGGGGCACACTTAGGGGTTTGAACTGAGACTGCAAGTAGGGGTTGTTCATCATTGTAAAATGTTCACCCTTAAGAAGATAAACACAAGTTGTAAAAGCAAACCCTGGAGCGGAAACTGGTTGCTTCACTTTGTCTTTTTAGTCTCTTCTTCTCTTGGCATTCTCCTATATATTTTAGAGCATCCCTTTCTCTCTCTCTCTCTCTCTCTCTCTCTCTCTCTCTCTCTCTCTCTCTCTCTCCCCCTACTCCTTTTCTGTTTCTTCTTCTTCTTCTCCTCCTCTTCCTTCTCCAGTCTTTATCATCTTCGTCAGTTGCGAGGCCGCGCGAACAGAATGAAATTCCAGGCTGTATTTACTTTACCTGTATTTTCCTTCGATATTAACACATCGGCAAACAGTCGTTATTAATTTTATTTCCAGTGTTTGTCGAGCGCTTTGCGAAGCTGACTCAAGCGCCACCGAAATTAAATGGTTTGTTGTTGTGTGCGGCTTCTAGCGAATAAATAATTATACCCCCTCGTGTGTTATATAATATAAGTCTGAGCGTATTTAATTGATCGATCGATCCGTTACGAACAACTGGGTGCCACTTGGAGTCATTAAAATGATAAAAAGAAATGTCCATGTAATTATAACGTTGTTGATTTATAATCGAAAACACTTTACTAACAAACACTAAATCGATATAAAAATACGGATAACTTCACAGTTATAGAAACTTATTATATTTCTACCTAGGACTATCTCTGTATGGGTTCTCATGATGCTCGATCTGGCTGACACAATACGTTCGTTAACCACTGTGTGATATTACTGTTCAGTGCCATTTAACCGATAGCCTCCAGCAACGTGCTGGCGTACAAAGCAATGATATTCTATAGAAAGCAAAATATGTTATACGATATAAATTCCATGTGAAATTGACAAATCGATGCGTTTATTACATTTTATAAATAAGTTCCCACCTGGCGTAGTGACATAATACATTTATCTCTGGGTGGAATTTCTCCATTTAACCCCGTAGTCCGATCGTTGTATTTGATTTGGGTAGTATCTGATCCTGTCAGTGACCTTTCTTGACCCAAGCCTAATGATGATATCCAGGACGAGATCGACGTCGCGACGCAGGGGAGACAGACGAGCCTATCCAGGCGTCGCTTGTGGGTTTCGACTGATTAGCCAGCCTGATCCTCTGCGGGCACGTATGCAGCCATCAAATCAATTATTTCGATTGAAATTAATTCATGCGATTCACGTGACATCCTCGTGACAGTGAACAATCATCAATTTCCAAAATTATCCGGAAAATCACTAACGCAATCCGAACGACTTTGATTTATCTGTCTAAACTGTGCGACATCCTGATGACTCGAAGAAAAAAAAAATAGAGAAAATCTCACGGGATATCTTTCTTTCTTTCACTTAAAATATAGGAATTTTCTTCGCAACTTCTCAGCCGGGACGTCCTCGACCCAGACTAGGTAAAAGGTAGAAACTATGGGACACCGGGAAGAAGTAGAAGAAGAAGAGGAGAAAGAGGAGAACGAAGGATGCCAGGATTAAACACATGTTCCAGGCGTTCATGTAAAATGCAGGAGCTCGTCCAGGAGCGCGGATCCTCGAGGTATCCTTGCGTCAGCAGATCCTTCCGTTACCGTAATTTTACTTATATCCGTTTACGCTCGTATGTAGAATTTCTCGCTTTCAAATGAACGTGGAATTTTACACACACGATCATGTCCATTTACAGCGTCAACTACGAGGAGGACTTTGTTTCCATAATGTCAAGGACACGCTCACCGATAGTCATCGATAGGATATCTGGTATTCAAGTTGCCCATACGCGTGTATCCTACATCTGGAGCAGCAATGGATCACTGATCAGAATCAAGGAGATAAATCATGGCGTATCAGGAACACGGAGCAGTCCCATCGTTTCCATAGACGAAGGTATCTATCGGCTCGCCAGATGATCGAAGCTCATGCGCGCAGCAGCCAACAGAAGCCAGCAGCAGCCAGCAGCAGCCAGCAGCAGCCTGAGAGATCAGGCGGGACTCAGACTCTCATTGCTATCGAAAAGGAAGTATCGAATGGTCGACTATGTTTTTCCTATGACATCGGCTAGCTTTAGCTTTACACGTCATATTAGATCGAAAGTACGTATGTGCTCGTATAGTCAAGTGCAGAAGAGATTTGGTCTTGGGTAAAAGGAGGGTAGAAAAGAAAGGAAAGGAAGGAAAGAAAAGTGTGTCTGCAGGAGGGATCGATGCTGAAAACTTCAGAAACGGCGAGAGTTCAGTTTAAAGTGGAAAGAACTGAACGTTTCGAGGAATCTTGACTGGGATTACTTGGCTTGCTTGGTTCTTTTTTTCTTTTTCTTCGTTTTTTTTATCAGTTGTTTCGTATCCTACATATTGGAGGAGATAGTAGATTCTAGTAATGGAATTCTAGGAGGTTGGCATTAATTATTTCTGCTTCATTCGATCTTGCAAATTGACAAAGTCACTTTCAGGGAACAGTGACGTGGTGACTGCCCTTCGTCTTCTTTGTCAAATCATTCGGTCACCATTATCCCATGGGTTTCGTAAGAATTGTGTATCCATACTGTGCGCGTGCGCATGCGCGCGTTCATGTCGCGATGCATTGTTCCCATGTGCACGCGTGCATACATGTTTCTCTATGGGGTACGTGTGTCCCTCTGACGAGTGTCATGTTCAGGTGTTAGCACTGTAGGAACCACCCTGCATTTGTCCGACGCGTATTTCCAAAACTTTCCCTTTTACATTCCACTTTGAGCGTCTCGCCGATTCTGAAATTGATTTGCCACTCGAGACGAGCGCATGCGCCCAACATTACGGAAGTGATACTTGTTTCCCTTTGAGGGTACAGAAAATTAAATTTCTCGGGGGGTCGCAAAGGTACGTTGATAGGGATGATTGGATTTTTTATTTCTTTCGAGATGAAACGCCCTTTTTCACGATGCTCGTCTCTCGCTGTGTTTCTTAACTTTAATTCTCGAAGAATAAGGAAACAATGTATTTTGGAAGTGCACAACCCCTAAAATCTAAGTTCGGGAAACCTCTCTGACGTTTTAGCTGAACAATACAAATGGCGGCTGAGGGACTGAGTCACGTTCAAAGTTAGATAGGCTTCACGATAACGCACTTGGATCAGGAGGGAAACATGCTTGATGACAGTAACATCCGTTTCCGGTTTTTTATGTTCTGACAAGTTTTTGTTAATTAACACGAGCCACGTCCTTCCAACTCATTATATTACGCATATCGATACCTATGGTAGTATAATCACATGATCTGATTAGCATATTAAAGAAATTGTTAATTCTACCTACAGCGAAAGTCGATTACCAAAAGATCAATTTATTTCAAAAATTAGTTTCTCTGATAACGATAACGATAATTTGAAATTTCGTACTAGTTTTTTATAAATTTGCACGATCTCTGAACTTTGAGTCACAGGTCGAGATCTTCTGCAAACACCAAGTACCCCACTGAAACGTGACCATGAAATGATCGGCCTGAGCGAGCAAACGAACTTATGGTTTAAAATCGGTGTGAGAGAGAGAGAGAGAGAGAGGATGGAGAGAGAGAAATGGGGGACAGAGAGAGAGAGAGAGGGGCGAGAGAGAGAGACTGGCATGCTTCACGTAACGAGGATCCATTTATTTCGTCCAGATGGAAATGTAAATTCTCCGACCTAATTTCTCTTGGCTGTTAG
>JARPRH010000710.1:184720-194792 GCA_031763665.1 Calameuta haemorrhoidalis
CTGTCGGACAATGGAGCGATTAACTTGCGCGGGTGTTCCCGTTGTTTATCGTAGCGAGTATTATTTGGCCGGCGGTCGTTCGCTTAAATTATTCCTCTCTGGGCTATACGCACGCGGACCTGTGCAGACTTTACATTGCTTTAATTGTTCCCCGATAATTCGTCCTATTAGTCGCTTACTCATCGACAATCAATAGATACGTACATATACAGAAACCTGAATCTATAAATGTATACATACATGTCCCAGGGTAACTACGGAGTCTATCGGATAATCGACCTTCGAGATTAGCATAAGCCGGCACACGTCAACGTCGGGACGTCAGTCAGCTGATTAATTTAGCAAAGCAGAGTTGTCGATTAGTCTTCTTTATCTCTAACATATTATTATTAAATTTTAATCAGCTGTGCGCAGATTTAAAGCTATCCTTGGTTAATATCGTACGAGAATACATATGCATATTTCTCTATGTTTCCGAGTTTTTATCTACTCTATATTCTCTCTGAACCCCGTGACAGGATGATCCTTCCCGAGAAACGGGCGAGACAAGGACGCGTTTTAATAATTCTTTTTATCGCCGTCTATATACGTAGAAGGGATGCGGCGTCCTCAATTTTCCAAAGGCTTGTATTCGCAACTAAATATTCATATTGGACTACGGTAGCGGCATTGTGCTGTTGTCTCTTTATCCAGTGGCCATTGGTTTTTTTTACTAATTAATTTTTAATATCGCTTTATTTAGTTCGACCTATCACTTCTGTCACTCGATTACGAAGCTAATCGACCGCAACGAATTTATCGTTGAAAATAGACGATAAATTGAATTACTTATAGTTTTCACCTTTTTACAATGACGCACACGTGTCGATTCAGTTCTGACGATTTCGGGTTATCGTGTAGTTATAAAGGGTCTTGAAAATCAAAAGACATTGAAAAGCCTTCTGGAACTCCGAGTGAGTTTTCAGGCGAGTTCCTTAGCGTCCCGACGCCTCGCACCCTTATTCGCCTTCGTATAATAAATTCGTAAAATAAACAGCTTGCCGCTGCTACGAACGGCAGGCTGCATAATTGGAGTCGTTCGTTTAACTTCAGCAGTCGGTTCAAACTTTCTCGATGCTGTCTATACGTCCTGTCCGTATTGCGCAGCCCTATACCAACCCCCGACCAACCCTCCAACCACCCTCCGTCGCCAACCACTAACCACTACATTCTCCAGATTCCATTCGTCGTACCAACCCTTTCAATATACATATAGGCACCACCTCTACCACCACTGAAGCAATAGACATTAACACTGACAGTACCAGTACTTCTTCTGACGTATCTATATTTATATAGGTTACATCAGTAGTGTCGTGGCTTTTGAAAATCTTGCGTCTAGCAATAAGAGAAAATCCTAAATTGTCTTCAGGCATTGCGGACCAGTAAGCTCAGACAATGATCTTCGTGTTAAAAGTTTAGCGACGCGACCCTTTAACTGGCGAGTCAGTTAAATACACGACTTGGTCTTTGTTAACTCGCGTGTTTTACTACCCCTAGACCGGACAGCCAACAGAGGGTTCAGAATGGCAAAAAAGTTATGTTAAAATCTCCAGTGCTGCTGTATAAGTGTGTACGCGTATGGATTCTCAAAGGGGTGTTCCTGCTATAGCTCACCGGACGCGTAGAGACTTAGGGGAGAGGGCGCAATTAAAGGGAGTAATTTTAACGGCGAGTGGAAATAAAAAAAGGAGTGAAACGTTGAAGTAAAAAGGTTAAAGGGGTCAGGGAGTATGCCGAGAGCGTATCCATCACGTTGGTTATCCGTGGCGCGGAAAGGGTTTGTTAAAGTCTAGATAAGAAAAGCTATACATGGGCTTCCATGGGCACGTAAAGGGTTCCTATGCAAATGCATTGGTCAGTCTAGTGTATTTTACTGGTACAGTCTGGCGAGCTATTACTGGAACGTACGTCGACGTATTTCTCACTTAATCGTTCTGCCGTAATCTGGCGGGGCGATTCGACGAAACTTTTGTTCGTGCCAACAATTCAGCGCGCGCTGCACAGTTGACAGAGGTTAAAGAGGTTTGATATGAAAATAATGTAATTATTTAAAGAAAGATTCTCTTTTATAAGGCAGGAGGTCATTCGTGCTTTATCGAAACTCAGCTGCTCGACTCTCAACGTCCCGTCGCAATCGATTCGACGCTTATTCCTGAAAGACATAATCGACCCGACGGCGACGCCGACGTCGGAAGCGGCTCGTACTCATTATGACGATAAGCGTTCGTTAACGGGTATCCAGACATCGGACACCTGTTACGGGATCGGTCGATCCTCATTCAATTTTCATGTACCGGTCAAAGATTTTTCTTTCTCTCGATCCTTTTCTTTTTCTTTATATTTTTATCTATCCGAGGGATGTTCTTGCTGCAGGTACATGCACCGCCTAGGGAGCTTTTTCATTGGCTCGTTCCAACGGAGACAAGTTGGTAGCTTTTAGTCCGAGCTAATTATTAATGAAGACAATTTGTTTCTCTCGTTGAAACTACCCCTTATCACTGGGTCGAATCGCTGCTGAGATAACACAGCCAGGATATCCGGCGCGTGTCTCTTTCGTATCTGAACAAGAGGATCTCCCACGCGTTTTGCGTCCGTCCGATATACATATATACATACATATGTTTATATATATGTGCTGATGTAGTGTAGATACATATATGTCTAGTGCGTTAGATAAACCCGAGAGTCACCCCCTGCGTTACGTTCGCCGGCTAACCGGCCGGTAAAGACCGGGGTGCCAGGCAGTAGCTGGGTCGGCTACGCCATTTTCTTCTTCTATCAGCTTATCTTTATCCGTGGCTGCTTAAAACCACAGCGCCACCCTTGCCCTCTTTCTTTTCTCCTCGCCAGAGTCACAATTCCCATGTTCTCCACCCCTTATCACCCTTGGCTTTCCATTCTCATTAGCCGAGCTTCATACACAATGCACCACCATCATCATCTTCACCAACCAACCCCTGCTCATCCTCAAGTCACATTCTCTTATCCCGCTACCCTGAACGCGCTACCCGCGCCGCCACTTCTCAACGCCACGAATTCTCTTTCTGTTCTTTTCATTTTCTTTTTCCTTTTTTTTTCTTTTTTCTTCATAGCTTTGCTCGCGCAATTTCGTCCTTTATACGTGTTCTCGAGCACCCCTCGTTCACACCCTGTTACCATCAGCGCACTCCAGAGGTTCTGCTAACTGCACTCACGACGTCCCTCTCTCTCGATTCTCCATTTTCGTTTAGACAATATGCAACTACAGAGTAACTATTTTGTCGAGCGCGCGTCTCACCGTGTACACGTATATATATTAAGAGAAGGGATGATGAAAATTTCACGAGAATCGTAAAAGGGGGCGGATTAGTCAGACTCATCAACGTAGATGTATCAGGTAGATATACTATATAATACTATACGCATATAATAATACATGGGTGAGCTAAGACGATGCTGGTGAGGCTCCGTATAGACGGTTTAACGAGATTTATTTCACGGAAACGTTTTCCTCCCTCTTTACGAGGGTGTGGATTTACGCTGGATGATCACGCACCTACGCGGAAATACGGAAGTACGGAAATACCCGGAGGAAGACTTCAAAGTGATCGTCGACGAGTTCATCGCTGTCGCACATATTTCGCCAGGTAAGTCGCGAGGATATCATTCTTCGAGCCAGTAAGGATCGTTCGTTGAGGAATTCCACTACAGTGGAATTAAAACGCAATAGTACTATAATAGAGAGAGTTTTGTTGGCTCTGCAGCTCCGCATCCCTATGCACTAGACAGATTATGCAATCTGAGCAACTGTCCTAGAATTTCCTGCATATTTCCCGACGCAGACGTCAAATGATATCTATACTCTAAAATTCTCCCGAGAATATTAAGGTGGTCCCACACCTTGAATTAAAGGGGTGAATTCTCTGGGATCCAATGTAACACCAGTACACCCTACGACCGTCGGGACACCCAGGACGCCTGGTGGAGCCATCCTGGATTGGGATTGGTGTTCAAGAAGCAGCCAGTGGGACCCGTCGCACGGAGATCTACCTCACCCGCGGGATAATCCTCGAAACCCAATTATATTTTACTGCGACTCAACTCCGACTTCCATATCCCATCCCCGAGAACGAAGACGAACGAGCGCCGTTTAGGCGATGAAATACGGATTAGCCGTTATAACTGGAAATTGCTGGCTCCTGGAACATCCTTGGAAATCCCAGGTCGCCTTCATCCAAGAAAATCAAAACTCTCCCAGGAAGTGGTCAGAACTTTCGGATTGCGAAATTCACGTGAAATTTTAGGCCCAATTGTTGTCGCTGCTAATTGGAATTTAACGGAGCAGGAGTTTCGATAATTTTATATTTTGACACAGTGTACATGGAACATTGGTTATTATCGTTCTTGGTGTAAGTAGGTCGTGGACTTTCTTGGCTCGTGTTCATCCGATATTCTCTTGAATGGAAAAAGAAAGGCCGTGCAATCGCTTCGGCACGATTATTAAAAAATTCCTGGCGCGTGCCTTGATAACGTGAAAATTACGTGTACGCTTGGCCGAAGTTTTTGCGTCGTTCGAATTTTCGAAATCTCCTCAATTTCTAGGATCAAAGAGAAAAGAAAAAGAAACGTACGCGGAATTAAGATACTGTACGAAGACATTCATAACACCCTGACTGCATGCTCGAGACGGATAATAGAGAAATGGGAAAGAGTCCATGCAATTACTTCGATGTCATTTCGTTATCAAAACGAGGCAACCTCGCTCGAGGAATATCTCTTCAAACGACCACTATATCTTCTCTGTATCTTCCCCAAGTATCTACAAGGTGATCCTATCTTTTTCAGAATAATTAATGCATCAATCGATTTCGTGAGAGAAACTCATTAACATCGAACGAGCCAATAACAATACCAGATTAAATAAATGTTGTAATTGAGAAAAGGGTAAAGAAAAAACTAGAGTAAAAATTTCCTAAAATAATTTCACAATGAAATACAAATCGACATCAGATTACAAACTAAGATGCAACTGCATCCGCTAATAAATTACTTAACGAGATAGATCTTCCGTAAGATCCGCACCGAGCAGTATGAAAGCCATAATAAAAAATGTATAAATCTGAAATCAAGCAAGGATTCTCTCAATCTTTCCTGTGTTTTTGATAAAGGAAGAAAAAAGAAGGAATTTTTAGCACTATAGCCAGCGAGCGTTTAAAAAGTTATGTCGCCCATGCAAGCGGCAAGCAACGCAATATTACATCGAGGTTCGCGTATTGATCCCGAAGGGGCGCCGCGCGCAGACTTCACTTCGTCGGGCATCTCCGACGATCTTCGTGAAATAACCTCACCCTGGGCCCTTAATGTCCGTATTCTCAACGAGTCCACGAGGTTCCCCTAACCATCCGCAACCTTCGTCGTTCTGCTTTTTACCTTCGCTTTTCATTACCGACATCGTCCCGACGCTCTTTCACTTTTAGTCTGTATCTCTCTCTCTCTCTCTCTCTCTCTCTCTCTCTCTCTCTCTCTCTCTCTCTCGCTCTCTTCCCTTAAAGATCGATTTGCCATCCTCCTCTGCCCGCTCCTCACTGTTGCCATTCTCTCTATGTCCCTCGGGCTTCAGCTTCGAAGCTTGCTTGCTCTTATTCTCACTCGAGCTTTTCTTCGGAATAGAAAAGTAAAGGGTAAACTCGAACCAATGTTACTCGTAAGAAGGGTTCAATTTTTAAGATTACGGACAACCGATTCGAGATCAGTACTATAGTAGAGCATTGCACGATGGTCCAGATCAATATTTATATCGGAGGAGATTCAGGCTCCTCTTCGGGGTAGAGAATAGTTGCGGGAAACTTCGATCAAACGAGAAATTAGACTTTCCGCACGGACAGTCAGCTGGGCGTATACTATCTACGATAAGAGAGAAGGAAGGGTTGGAAACCCTTCGAAGAAGCCCATTCTGATTGTGTATATCACCTCGTGGATGCTCAGGAAATAAGATACGAGCTTCTAGGGTCTGAGCTCTGAATAAGACTCATGCCAATAATGATGTGCTCGAAATGCGAGTCGCGGATTCTAACGGATCCTGATATATTGTAAATTACCTAGGTCCAGGAGCGTATCGAAGTGGCGACATATAGGGGGACCTATCTAACCTATCTACCTACCCTGTTCCGCCCTACTAACGGCTCGTGGATAATCTTGGAAAATATCGCTCCGCTACGTAATACCTACGCATTCGGAATATATGAGGAAACTTGAATATTCGGGTCGAGGGTACGTGCCCGGCTAACTGCTTTTTTTCCTGTCTCATTTTAGTCTATCCGTTTTATGTTCTCTTTTCGAATTCTACATCAGTAAAAAATGTCAGAGAAAAAAATAACAGTCCACAAATCCATTTCCTTAAGAATCTCTTATCCTACGAACTCGAGTGATCTC
Organism: Calameuta haemorrhoidalis; assembly: GCA_031763665.1. Classification (NCBI taxonomy): domain Eukaryota; kingdom Metazoa; phylum Arthropoda; class Insecta; order Hymenoptera; family Cephidae; genus Calameuta; species Calameuta haemorrhoidalis. The sequence goes on from JARPRH010000710.1 coordinate 191,174, forward strand.
ACTTTTTGTAAGTTATGTCGAAAATAATGCATTTAAAGAAATTCATTTAAAAATGATAAGCATTTTAGGGATCAGCTTGATACGTAGCAAAAGGTGCGATAAGATTCCACGTGTACCAGGGCGCTGGAAGTTCACTAGACTGAAGGGTTGAAACAGTATAAAAAGAATCGGTGAGTGAATTCACGCTCGAACGAAAACGTCCCCGCTAATAACGTCGGATACACGAAGGAAGCCTCGCGTTCAGCTTGAGCTCCCTCCCTCTCCCTCTCTCACTCTCACTCTCTCTCTCTCTGTCCCTCTCTCTCTGATCATCTCACTCTCTATCCGAGGTTCTGAAGAGCCAAGGAACCCAAGGAGGCAAGGTAGCTACCTCCAGGCCAACAAACGTTATTACTTTCCTTTAAGCGATCCTCCTCCAACCGCCTCGACTCACCTACAGACGCCACCGCTGCTTTCAATAAACCAGCCACGACTTAATGGGCGGTTTATGCAAATTTCTCATCCTCGCTACTAGCGCCGCCGACCTTACCAGACCTCCTTTCCTCTTTCTCCTATCACCTCCAGTATACCCTTAGTGCCATCTATACCACCTCCACCTACTCTTGCGCGTCTTCCATAACCTCTGAGAAAACCTTCGACCTCCTTCAGTCCTTATTCACCTTTCACCTTTCACCTTTCACCTTAGACTCTCACCAAACCCCAGGACCCAATCACCAGCACACCATCCCGACCTCCCTTGGACTTGGTACACGTTCGTCCCGCACGTGCGTTCCTGCCTCATTCACCCCAGGACAAACCTGGTCGAATCTTTCGAAATATTTGACGTCCGACAGGACTCTCTGGGCAATCGCATAAAGGAGGTCGTTCGATAAATGAAAAATTCAATTTACTAGGAGTATCCTGTCCTCGGTATCATCACTAGGTATCAATCCTACACGAGCTGTCTTCCCTTCTCAGCCAACTCCTCTGTGCTTAAATTGAATTATTAAACCGGTTTATGGCTCGTTGATCCACCTTTGAATCGTTTAATTTAGACGTAATAGCCGCAGCGTAGCTTAATACGATATCGCTGTAAACTGTAAAGCATGTAAAGCACCGCGAGGGGATAAAACAAGACCCCGCGGAAGTTCAGTTTTCGGGGTTAAGTCCGTATAAAGGCTTTTATCGGTCGGTGCTCGTCCAGGGTCGATATGCCGGTCAAATATAGACATCCGTAAGTGTACTAGAGAGTAAGATTAATGAAGTTTCTAACAGGGAAAAAAAAATAAATAAAACATCCCTCTTTTCTTCGAGAAACACCGATAACGTACATCTCCGCCGGGACCACGTGAGATTCTTTAGAATGTGAAAATATACGTGCCAGACGCCTATAGATTTTTCTATATAAAGTAGAAGATAAATTGCTGCTTCCTGCGCTACCGATTATTTTTCAATTCCTTCAATTAGAATCATTTTGCTATTCCCACGTCGTAATCGCAATTTTAGGCTGAAGACAGGGACTACGAAATTAGCTGGATCCACGCCCGAGTGTATTCGTAGATTGCACTTAATTCCAGTGCGAAACGTATGCAGTGGCTTTCTTTGACTCTCCTCTTTCTTTACTTTTTACCCTTCAGTCACTGCCGTCGCGGCGCCACTGTTAAAGGCAAAATTATTTTATTCGTGCGTAATAAAAGTTAGTGCGCTCTCGGCGAGCTAGCAATTTAGGTAAATTAAAGGCGGCTTTGGCGAGAGCGGGAGCGTTTTCACGGGTGGAAACTGTGTGGAAGAGCAAAGGGACCGAACTGAGCCTCGGAACTGAAAATAAGTAGAATGGCGACGCCGACGCTGGGGTCGACGCTGGGTCTCGTCTTTAAGGCTTATCCCGCAAAAGTAACGATATTGCTCGTTGGTTTCGGGTGTGAACTGAGTTGCAACGCAAAACCTGGATCGAACCTCTATGGTCCCTTCGGCATTCTTTTTTTTCTCTTTTATTTCAAATTGATGCCTTTCGTCTCGCGTTCTTTTCTCTTGATTCGTTAACTGCATCGAACTTCCCTTTGCCGTCTTACAGTGCGGTAAAAGTAGGAAAATTGATTTTTCAGGAGGAAGTAAAATAACAAAGCGATTATTCATTTAGAAGGAAACAAACGAATGAGCCACGTTTACCGGAAATCCTCACACCGAGCTCTCTTCTGGTTCGTCCTTTTACCAGCCATCTTGGAATCGATCCTATCCACACTCCCCCCGTTACATCAATCACCCTGTTTGGGTTTGGAAAATCTGGGGGGGGGGGGGGGGGTGAGAGAGGAGAGTGAAAAAAAGGGGGAAAAAATGCCACAGTCCTCTCTTCGCGTCTTTCACTCTCGCTCCTCCCTCCTCTTATCACAGGAGAAACGACAGGATAAACGGTGATAACGTTTCCCTCCGATTCTCAGGAGAAAGCGAATAAATCCCTTAGGCCAGGAGAGCCGGCTCCATTCGGGAATACAAAGAAGAGTAAGGTGAGAGATGCCAAGGATGATGAATCCAATGGAAGAAACTGTGTTATAAGAAACGTTGCCAACCTCCAGTAAAGATGAAACGAGGAGAAGAATAAAAGAAGGAATAAAGAACCAGGAGAATAATACACGGGAGAAAGAATGAGAATCAGGATAGCATTTTCTTTGATGAATGCCTGCCAATTTCCTCTCGCCATGTGCACATATGTAGACTGCACGTGATATTGCGCAGGATGGTCCCATCAATCCTGCGCAATCCCATTGGCCAACTTTCTATACGGTCTACACAGTCGGGATGAGATCGGCAGTAGCAGAGCTGTGTGTATACTTATCAACAGCAGCATTTCCGGTTCCGGTGACTTATCAGTGCCCCTTGGAGCATCCTCCTGACTCTTTCGACAAGGAGGCACTCTCTTATCTCCACGGGGGGCTGCAGCACCCTCTGATGCAAATCTCGTTCAATCGGCGAGGGTTGCTATTCTCCCTCCGATAGTCAAGGAAGAACTGCTAAGGGTGGTAAACGTCACCGGAGCAAAAGTTTAGGTCGCAGCAGCCTAAGAATCCGGCGGGGGGAGTTAAAATCGAAGTTAGCTATCTAAGGGTTGCATCGCGGAGCCGCGAATGGGGTTGATCGATGGTCTCATGCCATTCGCATGCCTTTCCTTGCGATGCGACAGGGGATGCAGGATAACGTCCTTGAAAATCTTTAGCATCGATAATCATTCCTTCTTCCTGTGAACCCTGAAGTTTCTCACCGTGGTACTCAGTTCCGTCGAAAGAGTCAAGATGCGAGAGGTCGCGCTTCGCGCGAGTAAAGAATCAGGATAATGGCGGAAGAATCGGAAAGGGGCTGCTGCGACGGGGGTTTTGACTCGTTTAAATATTCATTCGATCGCGCTTCCCGCCTTCGCACTCGGCTTCCTTCTTCTCTATTTCCACTTCTACGGCTTCTGCAATTTTCGTGTCACTTTACTTCTATACTTTGATATTTCGGCATCTATAGTTCCTGTGCTCTTTTGATTTATCGTTGATCTTGTTGCTTTAATTGTACCGGTTGCTGGGGGGGGGGGGGGGGGGGGTCAAAGGGGGCGGAGGAACTCTATCTTGAAAACTTTAGGTGCATCCGACCTTTCGAAATG
>JARPRH010000710.1:195794-214686 GCA_031763665.1 Calameuta haemorrhoidalis
AACTGCTAAGGGTGGTAAACGCCAGCGGAGCTCAAGTTGAGGCGGCAGCAGCCTAAGAATCCACCGGGGGGAGTTAAAATCGAAGTTAGCTATCTAAGGGTTGCATCGCGGAGCCGCGAATGGGGTTGATCGATGGTCTCGTGCCATCCGCATGCCTTTCCTTATAGGGGATGCAGGATGACGTCCTAGAAAATCTTTAGCATCGATAACCCTTCCTTTTTCCTGCGAACCCTGAAGATTCTCACCACTGGTACCCAGTTCCGGCGAAAGAGTCAAGATGTGAGAGGTCGCAGCTCGCGCGAGTAAAGAGTGAGGATGACGCTGGGGCAGAATCGGAAAGAGGCTGCTGCGCCGGGAGTTTTGACTCGTTTAAATATTCATTCAATCGCGCTTCCCGCCTTCGCACTCGGCTGCCTTCTTCTCCATTTCCACTTCTACGGCTTCTGCAATTTTCGGTTTCACTCCACTTCTGCACTTTGATATTTCCGACATCCATAGCTTTTGTACTCTTTGGATTTATCGTTCGTCTTGTTGGTTTAATTGTACCGGTGGCTGGAGGGGGGACGGGGGACAGGGTCAAAGAGGGAGGAGGAACTCTATCTTGAATACTTGAGGTGCATCCGACCTTTCGAAATGAGATCTTTAACGAGCTGTGAGTTGTGAGTTAGCAGCACGAAAGGGACTTCATGGGAACGGGGTGAAATCCTAAGGGTGAGAACGTACGAGGAAGGATGCATCAAGTATGCAGCTCAGGCTTCGTTAGGCTCCCTCTTAGCCTTTGGCAATTTTCCAGAATGAAGGATTCTTTGATAAAGGAATGAAAAGAACAAGGAAGGCATTTCGGCGAAATGCGTGATAACGGACGAATCGGTTAAATTCAACATAATGAGAATTTCAGTTAGCTACATCTCATACCGACAGCGGCACATCGCAACGTAAAGTGTCTAGGAATTTCTCATGAAAATTCTTTCCTCCCTTTAATTTACACCGAAAGAAAGATTCATAAACTCGCATCAATTTCAGTTATCTTGACAAAAAATTAGACGTTTATCTGCAAACTAGAAATTTGTAAGCAACAACGAATTCCGTCAATTCCTCGAAAAGAAGTAACGCAGGGTGAAAAAGGAAATCGTAAAAGGGTGCCGTTTAAAGAACAGGAGAAAGGAGTGAAGAGAGAAGTTGTAAATGAGTGAAAAGAACAAAAAAACTGAGTTAAACTGCACAAGTATCGGGTTTTACTGGAAAACAAATGAGCCGCTTCGGTGATCATGGAATTGTCCTTCCGCCGGCTCAATTTATTTTACAGTGTTTTTACGTTCGATTCCCGGGTTGCTTCTGCTGGGATGAGGGTTGCCAGCCAGCAGGCAGGCAACCCTAGGCGCGAATTTACGCACATCGTGCAGCCAACCACCCCAGGATAAATACGAGTGAACGCCCATCCTCTTTCACCCTGCCGGTTAGTGTTCTTTTTTATCTCTCACTCCCCTCACTCTATCTGTACTCCCACCCGTCCCGCCCCTCGACTCTATTCCGCTCGTTTTTCTGGAATTCTCTCTTTTTCCCCCTTTTTTTTCAACAATTTTTATTTTATCCTGGAAAAATCGCAGCGCCACCGCCGAAACCGCCAGGAATCCGTGGACTGCCACACTTCGGTATGCTTCCTCGTCCTGTTCTATATGCATATATATGTATATATATCTCCATGCCCTCAGAATTTCCGGCAATAATGTAAAATGGACTCGGTTATGTAATATCCTGTAGTGCATCCTGTTGAGGAAGTCTCTTCAGGAGTCCTACTTAACGAGGGTTGGCAGTACTGCCGTAACGCGAATTCAGGATTGTGCCGTTAGGATACCCGAACGGATGGATGAAAGATTCATTGGATGATCGGGAAGAGTGGTCGACCTTCCTGGAGCGTGTCCCGCGTCTAGTGATTTCATACAGTATATGTATATGTGTTTACACACACACACACACAGCACAGACACTAAATATATACATATATACTCCAGATATAGAAGCTTTTAAAGAGGCCATAAAGACGGTTTGATGGCTGATTGAAGAGCCCAGATACAGATATGAATGAGCTACGTGATCCAAATGGATAAAAAGCAGTTGGCGTACGAAAAAGGTTTAGTTGGCAAGGGTTGCCACCAATCGTTTACATGCCAGATAGATGAGAGTATAAATGTTGGAGGATGTTCAAGCATCCAAAGATATTCCCAATCCTATCCAAAAGATTCCTGACCGCCGCCGATCATCGGAACGACGAGACTGGGGATGACTGGTTAACGCGATTACACGAACAATGCCGGCAGCCCACCATTTTCTCTCCTGCTGGTATAGTAACCCTTCCGCAAATTCCCTCCGTCCTATCGCTACACCCTTTATACACAGATATAGAGATATCCCTCGGGACAGATGGACCAGTTACTATACTGACCACTGACTAATCAGCGTTTCCCAACCAACCTATTTTCCAGTCGGATGTCACCTAATAATTTTGGGGATTTTCCCGCTAATCCTCTCATGTCCTTAGGCAGGCAGATTCTCACGTCTCTGTCGACAGATCGAATAATACCGGGTGACATGACGGATTTCATCGACAGATGTAGTGGATGATGACAACCTATTAGCTGTGACTATTTACCGGTTTTATTGCCCGTCTTGGCGCTTCTTCTTCTCGATGAATAAATTTTGTCCGGTTGTAAAAGAAATTTTGTATACGGTACTCGTTCGCAAAAAAATAATATTTGGATTAAAAGCAAGATCTCGAAAGAGAAACACTGCTGGAAAATTTCTACAGGGTGCCGAGGGGAAAACCCAGCAAAAACTTATTAACGAAAATGGTGCGTGTAACGTAGCAGTGGATTTAGCCTACAATGTGTTCTTAACTGATTTTTCAATGAATAAACGAAGCGAGAGTCGTGTCGTGTAGCTCTTACTTTATTTTCTGTCATTTTATTCGTGAGCGGATCCACATGGTGGCACATAAACGCAGCCGCGAATGCATTTGTCGAAACGTGGAACGAAACGCGTCGGTCGAGGCCAACAAGATTTATGATCTCGTAATCATGAGCTGATCCACGGGCTGATCCACGAGCGCCCATATTTTCCATCTCGAGTTTCCAATGTTCATTGTTCGTTGTTCATTGCCAGACGAGTGACCTTTGCACTTAATTCGTTTTACACCTTCTGGACCAATGAATCGCGATTCGATGAAAACCCGTGAAAACTGATAGCCAGTTGCACTGCCTACGGCCACACAAAGCTCCCCGGGAGAATCTCTCAAGAATGCAGATTTCGACCGTCATCGATCTACAACAATATTCATCGCAATTTTTTAAATAATTAATAAGCTCGCATCCCTGACGTCTTGACGTTTTTAACGTAGAAGACGAAGTCTTTTCTTTAATAGGAATTACTGCACATCCACGGAGCATACTCCGTTTCCATTAGCCGGTAGGAGAATTGGCTGCGACAGTAAAAACCAGAGAAATCCCTGAATTGTCCGAGCAAGAGAAAGGGTTTTCTTTTGTCCAGTGAATTCCTGTCTCCAGTGACGTATCCGATATAAGGGAAAGCCAGGGCAGCCTCGTCGTTCGCTCTCGCGATACAGTGCTGCTGGTGACCATTTCTAGTCAGGGGCGGGTTGGTTGGGTATCCAGTCGTTCATTGTAGTGCCAGTGTGGGCAACCCCTATACTATTCGTTGCCGAACGAGCGCGTAGACACATTGTCCCTGGGAACAATGAAGCGAGTAGGTAGGTATAGATGTTATGTACCCGGAGGACAGTTTCTACGAACGGGCTATACTTCCTGCTCTCTTTAACCAGCTCACTTCTGCTTTGGCTACTAGTTGTAAATCGGAGCATCGTGCATTGTCCGAGATTTTAGGAAAATCCGCAAGATAAATATTTTTGACTTTAATAAAAAACATAAAAATAAAATCGACTCGCGTTATAGCCTAGACTGAGAAAAAGATTCGCCTCGAAGAGAATAGTAGACGTTGACACTGAGAGGGTGAGACTTTTTATAACCTCCATAGAAGAAAATCTGTTTTCACTTTCCACCCTGAATCCCAATAGCACTTGCCGGTAAGCGCGGAAACAAAATGGCTAGGCACGTCACTGAACCGCAGTCAGACTGCGGTTCCGCATGCAAATGTAACCCCAACCGCCACCCCTGCAGCTAGACGACTGTATATGTATACCAACCCCCTGGGGACATCCACTGATCCTTTCTTCTATTGTATTTTTTGTCCAGGATGGTTACGTCGCGCGGCCTCGCTCGAACAAGGACACTACGTGACCCAGAGTAGTCGGCAGTGGGTCAAAGTCCTGAACGAGTCTTGAATATTGCGCAAGATATTTTCTTCCTGCTTCAATCTCTCAACTAAATATTTACGCTCGTCAACGCAACTGTCACTCGTTCCTGACCAACGTCAATTATTCTTTTAGTAAAACATTACATGCTTCGATTAACAAAACAATTTTTACTTGTCGCAGGAAAATGGACGAGTAGGTAGTATCGGTTGTTGCAAAAATAGGATTTAAATCATCCCGATGGCAGCATCAAGATGTGGCACGTGAGAAGGATTAGGCGGGTCAATTTTTGCCAAGTGCAAAGAGAACGAGAGGAGAGAGCGAGAAAGAAAGAGAGAGAGGGCGAGAGGTAGGAGAGCATTTGAGGGAGTGACAACGAAGCATGGTTACGATTTTTATACACACACGTAAATATCTTACACGTATGTTTAAGTGCACACAGAGATTCCAAACACGCGCGCGCGCACACACACACACGCAGCACACTAAAGCTGTGAAGTTTCCGTTGACTTTATGGGATCTTTTTATCCCCAAGTAATTCCAGCCGGTAACTCCGCTAGCAGGTAGATGTGTTTCTTCTTTATTTCACCAACACCCTGAACACTTGGCAACACGTGGGCATTACACGTATACAGTTTGAACGATTCCAATTTCGGCATAAAGAATCCAAGGGACCATAAAAACATAAAAACGTGCTCTATATATATACATGTATATACGTACATGATACATTTCTGTTCCCATCAAATTTTCCAGTGATCCCATAAAACGCGTCAATTAACGTCGCGTAATTAGCACTAAGGATTGAAAATTGGACGACAGCCAAATTCTACCGAGTGACAAACCATTAAAGGACACCTGACGTCGAGCGGCTGATCCGTTTGGCAATTTATTGACGTTAAACGGGAAATAATAACCCGGAGCATAAATCCGCCTTAATTCCGGTTTAACACACGACGCGTCGGCGCTACTTCGAAATAGCCAATCAGCGATAACAGACACGTCACTTAAGTCCTCGGGAGCCGTCTATGACATAACCGTTTAATCGTAAAGTGGACTAGGGGCTTTGTGTCTCATGGTTACGATTAGCCTCCAACTAGTCTAACGCATCGGAGTTGTCACCTTACGAAGGACATTTCATCTTGCGTTTAGGACGGGGGAGGTCCTCGCTGATTAGTCAACTTCCCTTAATGCTCCACGTATTTCTCCTTTAGCTGGCTGAGGACAATTAATTGGAGGGTCCCCCTCCCCCTCCATCTTCCATTAACTTGGCGACGAAAGAGACGTTTACGAGCGCGTTTACGCACTGAAGAGCCTAAACAGGGTGACGCAGCCTGGCTGGAAGTACATCTTTGAGACGTTTACAACAGTATCCATGGACCATTTTTACTGACACACAGGGACAATTGATAATGACAGGAATATATATGTGTATATATATGAAGAAATTGACAAGAAGCATTTTCATAGTTTTCACAAAAAAGTCCTTCGATTCTACAGATCAAAGTAATGCTCTACGAGCCTTGCTAAACGAAAATACTTGTTACAGGTAAACGTGGATGGGCTCTGTGTCTTACCAGGGCTGGTACTTGTAACATATATGTATAATTCTATAGTAAAGCTCGAGTAAATGGGTCAAACTGGAACGTCCAGTCAGACGGATAATCATCCAAAGATCGTCTAGCACGATCCGAGACTTTGGATCGATTCGCGGAGCCAGCCGAGGGTTCGCGTGTTCCTGGATTAGCCGGGTTAGTTGCCTCTGAGCTTCGTGCACTAATGCGCAGCAGAACTTGTAAGAGACCAGAGAGAGAGAGAGAGAGAGAGGAAGAGAGAGAGAGACCTTCGTAAATTCCCGTGCGGAATGCAGTATTTATGCGTTCTCGTGCGCACCGGGGACAAAGTGCACTTGCATAACCCGTCGGATCGTCGGTTCTGATAATTTAATTTAATACCGGGCGCGCATTCTCATGGAACTGCACCACCGCTTACCTGCATGATGCTAATTGTCCAAATAATTGGACACACAAGACTTGGCTCTGTGTGTATAGTTTTTTTCGGTGCTATGAACTTTCTGCATTCCTCATCGCAGCCCGATAATCATGAAAACCAGGGAAATAGTTGCGCGGGGTAGAATTACAGGTGCGACCGTATTTCTCCGTCCCTGTGGTGTTTATGAATCGTGGTCTCGCGTCTCTTTTGATGGCGTCAGGCAAATAGAATAAAAACAGTGGGACCGAGGAAATGAAGAAAGATGGAGAAAAATGAATGAAGGATGAATGAAAGAGAGAACGACGAGGTAGAAGGAGACGGCGGCAGTAGGTGCCGAATTATTCAGTATCCGCGCACTGACGATTAAACGGAGCATGCGGCGTGCTGGCTACACGAAAGCAATTAATTTCACCATTTATTACTGTGGACCCCATAAAAAACGCAGCACGCAGCCCAACGGCATTCGTTGAGATGGGAAATATGAGCGGATAGGGCTCGGTCGGTTGTAAAGGGAGTCCTCGGCTGGTATGGGGAAGTGACGTCACTCGTGACTTACGGCCGCCGTAAATCAACCCATTGAATTTCACAGTGTCGATATTTCGCGGTGCCGACACGAGCTCCCGCCCATCCACCCTCGGAGCCTTGAAAACCTTCGAGGAAAGGGGGTTGTTGGGGAGGAAAAAAATTTTTAATAAAAAATAACGACACCTTCAAACTATTATATCGAAACCGACGTGCGCGACTGCATTTTCGTTTGGACCGAAGTTTAAACCGAGTGGAAATCTTCACTTTGGAATCCCCGAAAATGGTAAAACGACTGAGGAATGAATTTTGGAAATTTTCCTCGCACAACCACATTACTCTTACCAGATATTCTCAATGGTCCGTAGTGGCTGTGGAATAGGGAGGGAAAAAAATAGTAGAGAAAAAAAGTTAGTAAGTACTTGAGGCAAGGAACAGTGGGCTTTTAGATCCTGCGGTAACTGGAGCAAGAAGTTATGAGTGTAGCGAGAGCGTGCTTCTCTTATTTTGGAAGATTTCCCCCGATGCTCATTGCCCTCTGACGTGTATTTTCCAACCCTCCTGGTTTCTGGGCTCGCACAACCACGAGAGTTTCACCCTCAGCTTATATTTTTCGAGAATGTACTACGCTACATGGTCATGTACATATATACATGTATATATGTATATAGCAACTCGGTACGTACATAGGGTGGTAAAACGTGTGTTCGCACACGTTCTATATGGCCTTGAGCAAACATTCCATTAATCGTTTGAAGGGGAACCAATTCAGGGAGTTGATAACCTGGAGAAACTCTAAAGTTTCATTTAATTTGTTGAGCTTTGGAGATTAGTGCTCTGATAAAAGTAGATGATATACGTGTTACGGGCACGACATCAATTCACTCGAATTCATTTTGGGTCTGTGCTCGCGTCGTGTGGGGTCCTTCAATAAAATAATACCAATTATTTGAACATTAAAGATAAGTACAGGCCTAACGTGTAGGGTTACCAACTTGTACACGATATGGTAATTTTATCGCGGTATTAGTGCATTGTGTATGATCCTGATTACTGCCAATTCTGTACGAATGGTAATTCGAGATAACGCCCTGGGGACATACGGATTACAGGAGGTTAATGAATATCCCAAGTCACCTTCAAGGCGGATTTGCATTGTCATCGAGCCGATTTCCTCCGGGCGTTACGCTAAACCACCAACCCTCTCTTATATATATTATATATATACATGTATATACATTCGACAATAGCATTACCTTCGCGTTTCATTCCCGTAATGTGTCGGGCATTGAGAAACTTTCAAGAAAGAATTACAGTAACTTATTAGAAAATTATTAGAGCGTCCAGGGGATCAAATTAATTAGAAGCTATGTCACAATTGAATGTTTTCGTTATTCTATATTGGTATCCGTGTGAGTTTAACGAGGGTGCGCTACACTCGATAGTGAATTTCTATAGACGCCCATCCATAACCTACTAACCTTAAGGGCTTTAGGGGATGAAATCCAAATCGTTTGTTGCCCATGACAATTCCATGGCTACGGTGTCTCGCAAAACTTGAGTGCATTGTCTTCCCTCTTTCTTTTTTTTCTCCAGCCCTAGCAACCACCACCCTCTCTTACAGCATCCCTAAACTCTCCGAGAGACTCTGAGACATTCAGCTTGCTCACCCCTGGGTCCTACCGAAGGTGGGTTTGCTCTCTCATTTAACTTAAGATTGGATTGCAGATTACACATCTACCCCCTTTTATCCTAATTCACCCTCCTCCTATTAATCCTCCCTCTATCAGTTCTTCCTTCCAGTGAACTCGGGCTATTTTTTTTAACTAACGTACAATAAATTTTCTATACACTGGATAATTGTGTTTGATCGATACGTATTAAATACTATGGATATAGGATCGAATCAATTTTTCGTCGCGTGTAAGAACCACCCCTTAACCGATGAACAAAATGTTTTTCCTCGTAATTATATTGTCCTGGCAGGTACCAGGACCAGTCTGACGTGACGTACGTCAAATTTCGTAGGGGTTCCAACGGAGGATGAAAAAGGACAGAGTCTTGCCCCTTGCAGAGGGTAAACGAAAAGCAGTAAGCCGAGCCGAATGTGTTTAGGGATAGTCAGCTTTCAGTGCCGTATTTGTGGAAGGCACGTGACCACGATTCAGCCCGTTCAGCAATCCGACCCCCCCAAAGCCGTGAAAAGACTCGCATTTCAGCCCTGCTGTACCGCCCGGGCTCTTCCCATCCCACTGAGTGTACTGTCGCAATCTTATCAGCAAATATTGTACAGAATTAATGGTAATCAACGTGGCCGAGTAGGTACTTGCTTTTGGGATTCCCTCAACGAAAATTTTCACCATTTATTTTTAACGGAATCGCACGATTTTCGCGTTTTACGTGAACGTGGAATATTCTGATACCTAATTTTTTTTGCGAAACAGTGCACTTTTTAACATTTTCAGATAAACCACCAATGCTGGTACGCGCGTGTTCTTCTCGGCATTGTGTCTAAAGGATTATTATTATCACAGGGTTTTACTACCCCGTTACAGAATAACAGGGAGATAAAAAAGGCACCCTCCTAGAAATGAACCCTTTGATCCCCTGGTATTCCCGCGCTTCTACAGTTTACATAACTGAAACGAAAAAAAAAAAAAAAAAATGAATCTGCCCTCATCCGAAAAAAAAGGGGTTATCTTCTTGAAAACACGAGGAGACTATTGGCCCTTATGAAAGTAAAATGTGTCGAGATGAGAGGCGTCGCTCAGCATCCCTTAAACTCTTTACACATGCCTTAACCCTCGATAGTTATAATACCAGTGTAAATATCTCACTGTGTAAACAGCAAGTAACAGGGGATGCAAGTATTATAGTCCAAAAGAACACGTGCCGTTTACTGCGTAGGTCATAAATTCGCAAAGGGGTTGCTGCTAGCTTTCACGAGGTCCAGAAAAGCAACCCCTATTTCCTTTTAACGACAAACATTATACCGCGGCTCTTCCCAAGAACTAGAGAACAACTCCAAGTGCATCTTTCATGATGATCATCTTCGTGCCTTAATCAACCCTTCACTCCGAATCGCGTCCTAAACCTCATCCTGATCTTAAAGGGTGAATCATCGCCCCTCCCCTCCTCCGCCCCAAGGACCATGAAGATTTCTTTAGCTGAATTTCAACGTCTTCTCACCTACTGCAAAATGCAGGATGTATTTTCAGGACAGGGTATATCGGAGGTGCCGGACGGATGTCCTCCTAGGTGCTACCTGCCTGACAGACTATTCAAACAGCTTGCAAGGCGTGACACACTTCCCAAGCTTGCAAGCAGCCATGCAAGCACTTCTCTGGCACCGCACTGGACTGAATATAACCTGAATCCGCACGGCAAATATGCTCTCCTAGTTAGTACAACTGCAAACATTGATATCCACGTTATGCGCCAGATTCGCTGAAGAGTAGAGGAGTGGCTACAGGAGCAAAATGCATGGACGGTGAACGGCGGTGAAGATGGGGTTGAAGGGAGACGGAGAGGAAGAGGGACTTACCAGTGGTCCAGCGAGAATGAGAAAGTAAGGGCTTGTTTAGAATATCACGATGATGGGATATAGCTGCTCTTGAGCCAGAGTGAATGTATTATTCGACGTTGATCTATTGACTTGACTACACGGAGTGCTGGTAGCACTGAGTGAGTGATACCTTGGTACTCAACCGGTAACTATACGAGACTGGTAATGTTATAGTTGGCAACAATGCACCCACCCAACCTAGCAGATGTAACTGTTTGAGTTTATACATATTATGCCAGTACGGTTACGGTAAATTAGAGTTCGGGAGTAACCGTCTCCGTCATACTTAGTTCAGTATCCGTTACTATCCAAAGTTCCTGATATAATTCAGATATATAGATTATTCTATCCTTAGTAAATCAAACATTCGTGTTTCCAATCAGTTCTTGCTTATACAGCTACGGAATTCCACTGAAAGTTTTAAGGAAACATTTTTGTTCAGCGCAAAACACAAGATCGAGAAATCCACTTTACGTTTGATTCTTCGTCGCGTTAAAGGCTGCATGGCGGCTTGTGTGCGATAAGGGATCCTTTTCCCCGTTTTCTTCAGGTGCACGTTAAAGTTCTTCGCGCGGTTGTTAACGGTTGACCCAGTTCATTTCTGACAGACGCAACTTTCTATTCCGACGGTGTGGAAGCGACGAGTCTTAAAAAAAAATCACGCGGGAGGAACTTGTCGCGATGAAGGAGACTCGTAACTAGTCAACTTTAAGCAGACTAAACAAAAATATACGATGAGACGAAATAGCGTAGAGTCGGTTTCGAAAGCGCCGCGACGCCGTGAATGCTGCACGTTAAATAATAGCTTCTTCCCTACGGACGTCTGGCCCGGTGTGGGATGCTTTGAGCACATATGAAACACGTATTAGGTAGACAGCCCTTTGTGTGCACGTGTACGTGGTTCCAGTTATGTAGAAGACACGTGTGTTTATACCGAGGCGGGGGGACGGGGGAGCTGAGCCAAATGGCATCTTCCTGTTGTTTATTGAAGATGTCGAATCCACTGCTGGACCAAGTGGCTTCTGTTACGAGTCCCGTCTGTTTCGGAAGGACCATGCGAAAAATCTCAAGTGCCCGTATGGTCTTTGCGGAGCGAGAGAGAAAATGAGAGACAAATGAAGTGACATTGAGAGAAAGAGACGAAATAATAAATTCTACAAAAAACTGCTTTTCACGACATCCGAGAAGAGTCACATCCGCAAGGTACGTTTTGCGAAATAAATTGCGTGGGAATATACTTCAGGTCGACACGGGGAACCGATCAAATTCTAGAAGGAAATTGCGCGCGATATTACCAAGATCTCTGGCTGCTCTTCCACCCTTCTTTTTTGACTCCAGCATCATATCATCTATCGCTGGCCAAGATACGTATCTAGTAGCGCTAGGAGGAAAAGGCAGGAAGTAAACCCTGTATGGATCAGAGTGGTATAGCACATACGTACCCCTTACTTTCTTTTATTTTACTCTCTCTCTCTCTCTCTCTCTCTCTCTCTCTCTCTCTCTCTCTCTCCCCCTCTCCCTCTCTCTCTCTCTCTTTCTTTCTCTTTCACTCACTCTCCAGTACCCGGGGTTTATTGTCGGTGAAAAATTTTAGCCGCAGGGCATCGGGACGCTCGTCGTCGCGGGATACTAGCACGTGACTTTACGCTGAAGTCATAGAAGGCGATTCCGCTCAAAGTATCGCCTCGGCTATGCGATGTTTGTATGTACCTACCTCGAGACATCAAGCAAATATAAGCAAGCTCAATGCAAAAGTATATGCAGCCTGTCAAGCTCCGCGGTTGGTACGGCGATAGCAGGGAGATCGGATAAAATTTTAACGAGTCAGCAGACGACACCGGTTAGGAATATTTTGAATAGCGTATACTTGTAAAAGAGTGACGTTAATTTCATATAAAAGGGAAAAAAAAGAAAAAGACTTCGATTCCAGGATAACACGTACCGTGGGATTGTGGGATCCGAGCGTTTGGAATGCGGCGTATCGTTATCACATCAAAATATTATCTCTTGATATTCCTCATATTTATTGGCACATAATCTAGGCAAATGTTTAGACTCTACGTGGGTCACAGTTACATTTATGTTTTGAAAGTGTCTCACGACTTGAAATACAGTTCATCTGAATTATGATCTTGAGTTTCGAATTCTCGTAAAACAGAAGGAAAAGTGAACCGATTCAGGATTGAGAAAACAGACCGGTCTTTGAACACTCTCGACCCATAAAGCATGGGAGCGGGGTCACATCCGGAACATAAATCTGACTCGGGGGTAGGTTAGCGCTCATGGTAACAGCGTAGAGGGAGGTGGAGAAGAAGAAGCAGAAGAAGAGGAGAAAGGTTGAGAAGTTAAAGGAGGAGTAAGAAGACGAAGATGAAGATGAAGATGAAGAGGAGGAGGAATAAGGTCTACAGCACGTAGGCTCAAGTCACGCACCATCTCCAGGAATACCAGTAGAAGGACAGCCCGTTAATGGTCATTAGCGTAGCGACTTTTAAATCTTAGTTGACACCAGGAGCGTCGCGACGGCTTGATTTACTAGAGTCACCACCCTTTCCCAGTGGAGAATCAAGGGGAAGGAATACGTGAACCTGAACCTGCAGCCACGCCTGCAGTACTTCGAGTTGGCATGTAGCTAGCGTACAGGCGAGGGAGGGGGGTAGTGTCCACCCCTCCCTAGAATGATTAATCCTGGATTCTCCCAGGATCCAAAGGACTGCTGGCAGATCGGATTCTGTGAATGAACCGGGTGCTTCTAATCCTGGTGGATCTTCTTCGAGATAACTTCACGGCCTGTTCTGCGGGTTAACCTTTTTTTCCGGTTGGTGCTGCTACTCAATGTCCAGATTCATAACGAATGTCGATAAGCCATGTATTCTGGCTATGACGTAACGCGGACGGAGCGGAGGATAAGGCGTCGCGACGCCCTTCGACCCTTTCGCCACTTCTCTTACGAAGGAAAGAAAAGACGCTGAATCCAGGTTCAATGCGGAGGTAGGGTTGAAAACAAGAAGGATTTTTGGAGGTTCGGATTTCCCGTTGCTAGGGCGCGTTTATATTGGGCTACAGGCGGCCCTGGGCGTTGTTACGCCGGTTTTACGAAGTCGGCGTTAATTGCCCCTGGAGATACCCCCACCCCCTGCCGTAACTCACGCATAAATACATGAAATTACTTTCCCTTATTTAGGGGCTCGTTAGGCAGATCTACTGTTATTGCCGACAAACCGAAATACACGTACACCCATCCCCACTGTACCTTGGACGCGAATATAGGTATACGCATACAGAGTGTACCCGATGCACGTAGACGCATTTTGCTTCGTAATTTAACTGAGCGTGGAGCAGAGGGACATGCAGAAACAAAAAATGCGTAAACTCTCCTTGGAACTTCTTAAAGTCGGAAAAGCTTATCCGTGAGAAAATCAATCGGGGCCAGTGAACATTCCCTCGGATCCTACACGGTCTAGACGCTCGCGCTAGGTAAAAGGAAACGTAGGAGACTATTTGCGTTGCGCGACACGAGACACTTGTGCACACAAGAAAAGGAAATGGACGCCGGTTCTCGATGCTTTACCAGCTGACTCGTATCCCCGTATCCCCTTTCCCCCTCCCCATCCCCCATTTACCCGTTTCCCTGTTTGCAAAGTCGATTCTGTATCTTTAGGGCTCTCTCTACGCGTAAGCATTTTCACTCTTGTTTCTCAGTGACAGCACGGAAGAGTCTCCACGATATAACACAGATTGCGTACATGTATAGCCTATAGAGATAAAGACGATACCCTGACATTAAATTAATCAATAAGAAGTGCAGAATCCTGTACCACGATGAACGAATCATCTCCCTGCCAGAGCAAGTAAGATAATTTCGCCACCCTCCGAGAAAGACTAGTAATCTAAGGTTGCTTGGTAATTTGGCTAATTAGCAATTGCTAATGGTTTTTACTTGATATAATATAGAAATATGCAAGGATCCGTCGTCGAAACCGGTGGGCATTCCGGTACCTGTACAACTACTAGGTAGACATTAGGGGTAGCATTATATAAACTTAATAGTAGATTATTTGAACAAATAGGTAGCTAAAATTGTGGCACGCGTAATCCAGAATGTAAATACCAGAGGGTAAACCCATAACCCATATCGATCCTTAATATTATATCATTCGAAATTTCAAACTGTCATCAGACATTTCTACAGACGAATTAACGTGACTAGTGTTCCTTTTCGTTAAGCGATCTACGAGCAAAAGCCACCGCAGAGAGTTATAACTAGCCAGGAACAATCTCGAGGACTTTTCATGGCGTTGGATATTAAATTTTCTCTGCATCTCTCGGTTGTATTGGATTACGGGAAACCAGCCGGGTAGCCGACGTCGAGTGCTGGTACACGCCATGGCTACGAGGGTAGGAGCTTACCGATACTACGACTTCCAACTACTACCACTGCTACCATTGCTACCACTACTACCATTATTACCGTCTGCCCTCCGACATGTCCCTCTAAGTACCTTGTACACATTGGCACGTAACACTGGAGTTGTTTGGTTGGAAATTAAAATGCTAACGATTAAATCTTTTACGAGTTGACATATCCATCTGGATGCAGGTTTCGTTCGAATGAAAGATTCTCAGAGAATTTAGTATAGTTATATCTATACAATATAGCGACGCAGTGTTCGAACGCTTGGAATTTGTGACGAGAATCAATTTGCATGTGATCAAAATGAAAGAGATAAGAGAAACCGGGAGGAGAAGAAAAAGAGAAAAAAAATTGAGGAAAAAATAGCGAAATCAGGAAGGAAATTTCGATGTTTAAGTAAACAGTACATAGAACCGTGTACGGTTTATTGAGAGGAAAATTAATCTCTATTTTGATTGACGCTATCCCATCATCCTCAGCGACCTGCAAAACAGAACGAACCAGCAGCACTCGATCACTCGCGCTGCTGGGGTCAGGTAGATTCGAGTGCAGAGCAAACCTTCCTTATTTCGATGGGAGAGCACAGCGCAAAGCGCCAGTAGATTCGATAGGTGGGCCAATGGGCTTCATCGTTACCGATACACATTTTCAGTTTTACCCTTGATGTACGAACTAAGAATGATCGTCAAAGACGGACACCTGCAAGTGTACTTGCATAATTCTAAATTTCTTCAAGTTTACGACGATACCTCGTGTACGATCGGTATGACTCTCGCCTAGGACTTTCAGTACAAACGCGTCGATATGCATATAAATGCATATTGTGCATGTGCACTGGGTGCATCGCGTGGCACTGAACTGTTTGAACGCGTTAAAGATCCAACCTGCGCCCAACGATTTCCGATAATCCATGAAATCGTTTCGAAACTTCAGGGGTTCTCATTTCGCCTCTGGGACACCGGGTAGAGCAATATACGTAGCGTATACATATATGTATATGTATATATTGGAGATCTTTTGTTTTTTAGGGGTGGTACCCTCGCGAGAACACGGGTTTTCAATTACAAGGGGTGATCGGAATCGCATCGAATACGCAGATTTGACTCTGTAAGGGGGAGGGCGGGAGGGGTTGGATAAAAATCGTCCATTTTTCTACGTTTCCCAGCCACTTCCCTTGATATCCTTGTATTTTATCTACCCGTTGGTACAATTGGATTCTCTTCTCTTGGCTGCCAGCTCGTCATAATTGGCCCCCGACTCATTTTTCATTGGTTGTTTTAGCTCCCAGCAGGAGAAAGCTACAACGGCGCATAGAGTGATTGATGATATTGTTTTTTTGTTTTCTTTTTTTTCCCCTCGTTGTTGCTCTTGTGTTTTATAAATTGGAGATTCTTGTTATCGGTGCCTACCAACAATACCTTCCCCATGGAAGCATTCGAATTGCAATATCATCCACAGCCTCGTAGAATCGTAGTCTATTAAACCCGACCCTAGATTTCTACCGTTTAATAGGACGGTACAGTCACCCCATTAAAACCTAACAATAAGTCAAAGGTCAGAATACCTTCGGTAACAATGAACACGGCTCTACAGTCAGGCTGGACAACCCTTGCACCAAAAAGCCACCGTCATCGCGAACGAGCGCACCTCCTTCCGCTACCAAGTGTCAGAGGACTTGATTACGAAGCAGACCGTGATCGCCGGACTTTCCATGGTGCACCACCCCCCGCGCCCCCATAGAAGATGGAGCCACGTCGTTTCGTACCGTGTGATATACAAGTGTGGGATTTAATATTCCCGAGAAGGTAGAGGTCGAACAGGGCGAAGGTTGATGGCTGGCTGGCGGCGGTCCTGGTCCTGGCGATGGTTGTCCAGGTTCCTCGTTCGCGGTTCAGGACGGCGAGGAGGCGGGTTCAACGCTATCACTTTACTACCAGCCATTCCCACGTCGCCAAGTATTAACCCTTGCACGTAGGGTGGCTGCTAATTTACATGCGCCGTAACACTATAGGCCATACCGCCATCACTGACTCCTTTCTCTAGTCTATACTGCTTACTACTATAGGTCTCCTTGCTGCTCCAGGTAGAATGGCTCGGCAGCAGGGGTAGTTGGTGCTCCAGTCATCCCCTCGCTGAACTCATCCCTTCCTTAATTGATTAATATGACATTTATTGGGCCCTGATACGCGGCCTTGCGCTGGATTAGATTCCAGACGAACGGCTTAGTTACCTCCGACGCGTTCACCCTCCTCCCGCCTCCCAACTACCACCTCCTAACCCCTAAACAGCCTCCGTTGCCTTCTCTGGTTCTCCGGCAACCCCGCATGCCCGCTAATTAATAACTTCGCGCCAAGTTTCCTGCGGGGATGAACGACGGATTAATTTCGGTTCCCCGTCTTGCGCCCCACCCTCGCACCCCGTCCTTCCTATCATCCCTTATTACTCTACGACCCTGTCGATTCAAAGCAAATCAAAGGGTCGACATGCGTTCAGCATGATGCGACTTAACTTGGAGAAATAAGTAAACACGACACCGATGCGGCTTCGTGATTTTCAGTAGCGCGCGAAATCGTCCACGCTGCGTCTGGCTTTCCTACGGATTTTATCGGGTAGAAAACGCGAAGAAGAATAGACGAATGGTAGAGGGGGAAAAAAAAGGTAACGGGTGATGGCGGCGTTTCGCGATTTCACCGGGAATTGTAACGGCCGTGGAATATTTGGTTTTCAGGGAAATTCGATACGCGTCCCGTGTACGTTCAATTGTCTCATCCCTCGCCGCTACTCTCGGGATTCTACAACCAGTGTACCTACTACCCCTGTTATAGAGAAAGGGCGGTAACCCCCTACCGTTAGTGCTATAAAGTTACTACTATCATTTCATTCGTTTTATCACTCTACGATTCTGCAACGGACGTCGCAGCCTTCTCTAGTCTGTGGTTTTACTAGTAGCAAAGGACGAAGGGAGGAATTGCTGAAGTGGTTAGCAAAAGGCTCGAGTCGCTCGCTAGTCGCGGCGACCGTTCCAATGAAAATATTAACTCTGATTTCACTCCCGGCCTATCTATATTTATACACCGCCGAGGAGAATCTCTCTTTATACAAATTGTGTAATTTATATTCGAACGAGGGGGTGCTCCTGCCCCCCGCCTCACTTGCCGATTTTATCGCACGGTATAATGTATCGCCCGTGTGTTACGAATGCACCACATTTTTCCGTGGTTGCCTTCTGAGAGAGAGAAAAAGAGAGAGAGACTGAGTAGAGATACGAACGAAAAATACTAGGCCATTTTTTCTACCCTTAAAACCCACCGTTTACCCCGCACTCTATATATATATATATATATATCCTGTTCCGCGCAAGATGCATTTCAATATCATTAACCCACTTTTCCTTATGACATCTACCGTTGGCCCAAAGTGTTACACGATAATCTACTCTTAAAATTGCGAAATCCCCAATGAAACACGTTACGAATATCGTTCAGAATTTAAATCAATCAATTTGATTTCCTTGATCCAAGAAGTTCATGATATTATTTTTAGAGTACCGAAAGTGGCACAGCGATAATAAAAATGGTGGTTCGTGCATCGGGATGCGTCCGGTGAATCATAGGAAGCCGATATGCACGTTCGCGTTTCTCAACTCGTAAAATAGATATGATATTACCGTGCGATATTCGCCAATATATTTCAACAGCCCGCTTGGCCCATTCGCGCCCCCCCCCCCCCCCCCCTCTCCCCAGAATTACCACTTCTCGCAGGATCCATTCGAATCTACGAGAAAAGTAAAGAAAGGTCGAAGCTCACCAATTCGATTCTCCGGCATTGCCACATTTTAGTATCGTATCGCGTAAGAATCAAGGCGCCTCCTCGGACGTCTCGTAAACTCGAGACTTTTTAGAGGGAGATACGTCCGGGGTCATAGAGTTATTCAGGCTAACACCCCCTTGTATTCCTGGAGGATCCAGCCGGGAAGCCATCGTTACTATCGGAGACGACTATACCGACACTCTGGTATATGTATATGGTGGCAACAGTGTCACACCCCCACTACTCCTTATGGGTCTCACCCCCC
>JARPRH010000710.1:214786-227464 GCA_031763665.1 Calameuta haemorrhoidalis
GTGGACACGCGGGGGTGGAAAAAAAAAAAAAAAAAAAAACAGGGTAACGGGTGATGGCGGCGTTTCGCGATTTTACCGGGAATGAAACGGCCGTGGAATATTTGGTTTTCAGGGAAATTCGATACGCGTCCCGTGTACGTTCAATTGTCTCATCCCTCGTCGCTGCTCTCGGGATTCTACAACCAGTGTACCTACTAGCCCCGTTATAGAGGAAGAGGCCGGTACCCGCTGCCGTTAGTGCTATAACGTTACTACTGTGTCGTTTCAGTCGTTTTATAACCCTACGATTCTCCGACGGATCTCGCAACCTTCTCCAGTCTCTGGTTTCACGGGTAGCGAAGGACCAAGGGAGGAATTGCTGGAGTCGCTCGCTAGTCGCGGCGACCACTCGAATCAAAATATTACCTCTGATTTCACTCCCGGCCTATTTGTATTTATACACCGCCGAGCAGAATCTCTCTTTATACAAATTGTGTAATTTATATTCGAACGAAGGGCTGCCCCCCTCCCCGCTTCACTCCCCGATTTTATCGCACGATATAATGTATCACCCGTGTGTTACGAATGCACCACATTTTTCCGTGGTTGCCTTCTGAGAGAGAGAGAGAGAGAGGGAGAGACTGAGTAGAGATAGGAACGAAAAATACTAGGCCATTTTTATCAACCCTTAAAACCCACCCCGCACTCAATATACATATATATATACTCTGTCCCGCGCAAGATGCATTTCAATATCATTAACCCACTTTTCCTTATGGCATCTACCGTCGGCCCAAAGATCAAAGGCACTTTGACATTTACGTGACATAGGATTTGTCAAAGTGTCACACGATAATTTACTCCTAAAATTACGAAATCCCCTATGAAACACGTTACGAATAGCCTTCATCATTTAAATCAATCAATTTGATGTCCTTGATCCAAGAAGTTCATGATATTATTTTCATAGGACCGAAAGTGGCACAGCGATAGTAACAATGGTGAATCATAGGGAGCCGATATGCACGTTCGCATTTCTCAACTCGTAAAATAGATACGATATTCGCCAATATATTTCAAGAGCCCGCTTGGCCGATTCGCCCTCCTGCATCCCTCCCGAAATTACCACTTCTCCCAGGATCCATTCGAATCCACGAGAAAACTAAAGAAAGGTCGAAGCTCGCCAATTCGATTCTCCGGCATTGCCACATTTTAGTATCGTATCGCGTAAGAATCAAGGCGCCTGCTCGGACGTCTCGTAAACTCGAGACTTTTTAGAGGAAGATACGTCCGGGGTCATAGAGTTATTCAGGCTAACACCCCCTTGTATTCCTGAAGGATCCAACCGGGAAGCCATCGTTACTATCGGGAACGACTATACCAACACTCTGGTGTAAGTATATGGTGGCAACACTGTCACACCCCCGCTATCCCTTATGGGTCTCACCCCCTCCCCCCTCGCCCCCACGTCCTTTTTTATTTTCCTCGTAAAGTCGGTTCTTGCATTTGAATGGCGTGCACTTGCCGCTCTGTTATTCGGCAGGCAGGACACGCCTGTCTGGCACGGCGCAGTACTTTATGAGGGCATCTCACCCCCTGTTATCTTTATCGATCTCTGCTGGTAAAACTGGCCCCGCCGCGTAAAAGAAAAAGAGTAACAAACCAATTTGCGATAATCGCTCAAAGTTTATCGGTAGTATAGAAGCGATCCTGGTTAAGGATCTTCAACCGAAGGAGCTTCTCTCCGTGGGGAAGATTTGAGACACCGGGTCAAGGGTAGGAGGGTCGATATTCTTGGATGATAATTCGCAAATCACCGAAAACGTTTCGCGGCGGCTTTAAAATGTTCTGACAATTTGATTCGCAGGGGCTGAAGAAATTTCGCTACATTCGTCGCAACACGGTTATTGTATTTCGAGAGACGTTCTCGCGAAACGGATCCGCATCCGCCTCTGCTGCCTATAGGAGACGACCCCATCCGTCGGGTACAGCAATCGCAAACGAGTTTACAGCGGTTTTACACCCTCTGAAAAGAGGCAGAGACGTGGCAGGCTTGCGGAATGATTTGGCAGGCAGCTTCGGATGCCCGGGACTGAAGCATACATTAACTTTTATTGCCGACAATTGCCACCGGGAGCGCTGTATACTGTTCGATCGTAAAGGAACGACTGGATAATGTGGGTTTTCCTGGATACTAATAAAGTTTGCCCGTAGTGAGCGAGGAAAGTTATTATTTAGCGAAATCGGTAAAATTTCGGAAGACGCGTCTCGTATAACGGAAATACGACACCGAAAAGTGTTTAAGCGATGCCCATCAAAAGTTCTGTAGAATTTTGATGAATCGCGAGACGCGCGGCCACTCGACCCGACGAGGGTCCAGTGGGAAATTTTGGAATTGACACTCATCGCGCTATGCGATAAATTTTTTCCCTATTGCTTTTTCCCCCTCTTTCTTTGGATTCCCTATTGTTCCATTTTTTTGTCCTATCGAGGAATTACGAGTACACAGTTTCCTCGGAAAGCTCCCAGCGGGGTGGCAAATGAACGTTATATGGTCTTCCCACCGTTCTTATGGTTGGCACCCCCTCCGAGGGAGGTAAGTACTTCGCGCTACGACGAGGGTCGGTATTTGAAATTATTACGAACAATGATTAAAAAATCTGCATACATCGCTCCCCTGGCGCAGATCTCTCCCGAGCAGAATAGGGTAGTACCGACGTTAGTGCTACTACCCTTAACGCCGGATGAAAAGAAGATCCAAGCTTCTTGGCCTGAGAATCTTATGGGGCTACTCTTTTAACTTCTTAGCTTCGATGAAATGGACCAGACATTTTCTCTGGCGACTCTAGTCGAAGTACCGAGAATACAGCCTGCGCGGTGAGATTCGCTTAATGAACAATTAATATGTAAACAGTGATTACTTAATTCCAACTTACAACAGCCGAGACTGATATGCTACTTAAAAAAAAGTCTTCCTTTATGAGATTCAACGATCACCGCTAAATCCCATTTTTCTATATCCGTAATTTAGAAACCGGTAGCAATTAAAATTGTAATGAAAAGAATTATCTACAAAAAGTTATACGAATCAAGAAAAAAAAACCTTTTATAGACGAATATCGCAAGTCACGAAGCTCAGTTCCGCAAGAAATAACGAATCGATAAAGAAGTGACCCATTTCTAGAGGCACCGTGGCGCTCAGTCAATATTCCTCATTAAAAGCGTCGTGGCCGCGTAGCCCGAGGGAGTCACTCCTAGAGTGCTATTAGTATATTCATGAGAAAGTGGCCGATCCCCACATAACGAGACTATAGCCACCCGAGCGAAGTACCGATACTTTAAAGCATCTTCCCCCCTCCCCCCTCGCCCATCGGCATTCGTTATTCCTTGAGGGCTAAACAAAAACGTAATTAGTTCCCTCAATAAAGATGCGGACGATTAAATACACAATACACGAGGGACCCGTGAGAAATGGGGCATCAAATAGATCGACTCTATCACTGGTGTCTTATTGGCAACGAGATGGGATTTGTCGTTGGCTGCATCGTTAAGGGAGGAACAAGTTGTCGAAGACGGCAAAATTCAGAGAGCAAAGAAAAAAAGAACCTGCCGTCCTGGAAATGTATTTTTCATTTTTGCCTGCTGATGCGGGGGATACGGTTACCCCTGCAAGTGGGCAGACACTGGCCGTGCTTAATCTCGGAAAATTGAAAACAACCCTTTCCACTATGGAAACGAGCTGAACGCCAGAGCAAAGGGGTGGTTACGCTGACAAAGGGTCGCTAGAAACAGATTCAGTACGTTTTAATAATCAATCTAGGAATCTACCGGTGCTGGTCGAGGATCGAGAGAGGAAGGGCGGGGCGGGGGTGGGTTGTGCTCTATAATCCAAACTCCGATAGCTCGCGTTGATATTAAAAAGGAAAAGACTGTTAATAAAGCAATGGGGTGCAAAAAAATGGAAAAAGCCAAGCAGAGAACAATCCTGGAGAGTTCCCATTCAGGTGAAATTAACCCTTAATGAATGAAGCCCTAAGGCAAGAAGCTGGGTAACTTCCGTAAAGGGGGATGAATGAGGTATACATTTAAATTCAAGATAACCAGCCGTTTCCTGTGGGATTCGAGGCGAAAAACCGAAAGGGTGATCGAACAAGGAATAATAAATAAGGGATGTAAAAGCTCAAGGATTTATGTGGAATTGTACTATATAAAATTATGTATACTACGCGTTATATATAATATACATATAGGGGGCGGGCATGAATCACCGATCGAAAAGTTCATTCTTGCGTGAAATGATTTGAGAAAATCACAGGGTAATTATTAGCTTTAACGATTCATTCTTGATATCAAGTAGAAAGGTTAGGGGATGCTCCCAAGGGATGGACGACTAAATATTCCTCAGGGCGACAAGACGAGGAGCGGCAGATTGTAATCCGACGTTAGGGGCCCGTCAGGCCCTCCCTCCCACCTCCTCCCTCAGACCCTCAGAGCAAAATCGTTGTTCAACGTAGAAATCTCTTCAGGATACGCAACCCTCTTCCTGCTGACTGGATAGTCAGCCTAGTTGCCAGGGATGCAGGGATGCTGGCTGGACCTATCAAGGTTTACCCACCTCCCTTAAGGTTAGACCATCCCCTAATCTCCACGTCTTAACCGAGCGACTTACACATCCTGTCGACTTAGGGGATAAAGATTATTAAGTGATGGGTCGAAAGGTCTGATTCGAGGGAAAGGGATGAGAATTCTCGCTGTCACAAATATTCTGGATAATTTAAGGATATAGACAATTTTGATAACTTCATTTGAGAAACGAGAAATTTCTAAAGCGATAAAAACTTCTTATGCAAATTCTCTCGGGAGGCCGTCGGTACAAAAGTTTTAAGCATATATTATCATAAGGACAATCGACTGTCTTTTCAAATTGAAAATTTGTTGTGGCTCTTTCGAAAATATATTCCTTTCTCTCTGTGCGGCCGTCACTTATCGAATAATGGTAATTTTGGAGAAAGATCTTAGGCGCGTAATCACCCTTTGTTTTTTAATTCAGAAACTCTCAGCCGGATAACTTGGCTTTTATCAAAGTAAGAGAGGCTTTCGGGAGCACAAGGCTCGAACTGATAAACTTTTTCGAAAATAACCGTTATCGTAACGTAATAATATAACGGAGGGCAACTCAGTGTGCCCTCCCCCCTCTTACCCTACCAACGACCGTCGGCCTCTCTTCTCCAACCTCCTTCAATATAGATATAACAACCAACAAGAGAAGCACCACTTCCGACTGGCAAGACGAAGGATTATTGGGGAATTTTTCAGGTCGCTTGTTTGGCTTAATCCCACCCAACTTCTTACCCCTCGTTACCTTTCAGACCCCCCACGTATTTATTGGGTCGTTCCCGAAAATCTGGATAAACTTGTCCCACCCAGATGTTTCCCAACTTTCGCTACGAAACGCGTCAACTTTTCACAGTCCCTCTTTCGCAGACCTCGTAGTCCCCAGACATAAGCATAGTATATAGGATTTACGTAATAAAGCCAAAATATTTCATATCTCTTTGAAAAGACCATATCCCTTACTACAGTTAACTCCAGTTTAACAATAACTTTCAAGAATTTAAGAAATATCATCCCTGGGACAATTTTTTATGGCCACGTTCTTTTGTTTAACGAAGCCTCAAAGTCAGAGAGCCGGAGGGGCATTTTATGTCTGTGTAGGTAGTACTCGACTCGATTCGACGGAAGATCCCATTGGGACTCAATGGTCCAGAGATCAGGATGGAGAAGAGCGGAAGCGGTAAGAGGGAGATGAAAGTAAACGGAAAGGTATGAGGAATCGAGAAAAATCCATAACGATAACAACGCGCAAGAGGCATTTCGATTTGTCGTCCTCCTAGAAAAGCTCGCACCTCCTCGCCTCCTCCTCACCATCTTCTCGCCTCTCTCTTCCCCTCGAGACACCGAGAGTAGCCGGAGCTTCGTTCAGCCGCGCTAATTCAATAATATCGCTGAATCTATTAAGCGGATAGGATCAGGGGACTCTAATATCATCTCGTAATGCTCCTTACCTACCCTACTTCACTGGCTGCCTGACTGCCTTTATGCTACGGCTGCGAAATAGGTTTCTACTACCCCGACAATTTTCCCGCATCCAGGGTGTCGTGTAGCCCTCATTCTGGACCCTTTGGATTTGATTATGCATTCGGTCGGGCCGACTAATTAGCCGCGTGATTCCAAGGGATCCTATAAAGAGGGTAACGGGATTTCATCGTCTCGTCGAAGGTCCTGCTCAAATTAGCGATTTAACATGGAAATAAAAATTACCTAGATCCCCTAAAGTTTATTCCTTGATTCATTTCTCCACCAAGTCAAACCTCCACGTGATTTTTTTACTATAAAAACACTGCCCCTCTTGAATTTTCAATGTTTTGACACGTCGAGCTAATCTTTCGTTTGACACATGACTCTGGGAACGTGACTTTACGTGACTTACGTCCGCTCCATTGGTCGTGTCTTAACCGTGAGAACCAACTTCCCTTACGAAACATGGAGTTTAACCTCTGGTGAATTTTCATCTCGACAAATTGACGGATTACCATTGCAGCTGAGACCCGTTGCGTCTTATCAGAGAAAGATGGATGCTAGCTCCGGTCCTTATCGCGTTAGTATAAGTAATACAGTCTGACTTGAAAGTCCGTAATACTTTAAGGATCAGAGAGTAAAGAATTGATGCTGATTTAATCTGCTTATTTCAAGAAAATCGCCAGGAAGATGAGAATCGGATCTTTGACTCACCATCATCTTCCGTTATATTATCAGGAATATCGAACTTCTATCATCGGATCCTCCTAACCGCGATAGATGGGACTGTCACTTTCAGATAAATTACTCCTATCCAGAGAGCTCGAACTGTACCCCCCGCCCTCGCTTGCTTATATCCCCTAGGTAGCTGCTATGATTAGCCGGTATAGCATAAAGAAAGATCCGCACAGCTTCTCGCCAATGTTCAGAATAAAAGAATTTCAGGAGGTGACCGGATGTGTCGGCTTCTGCCTGATAAATTGCTCTGCTCTCGAGTTTCCCTTTTATTATTATAAAGAAACGAATGATCGTTACTGTACGAAGCAAAACAAAATGAAAGTAAAAATTTGGCCCAGTCATTAGTCTCTGCGTATCCAAAACTCAAAAAGTCCTTAAAAATCTAGAATATCTGAGCACGTCCTGCTGCAATAGTGACAAATCCTAATTTTTCTTCCGATCGTCGCTGTAGGTCCCGACAGTCGACATGTGTCCACACATGTTGGCAGCATGTGTGGTCCCTCCGAAGAGAAATCGTATACTTTCCAGCAGGCAGAGCCAAAGAGTAACGTGGCGAACGTAGCGAACGTAGCGAACGTAGCGAACGTAGCGAACCTCTAGCTGCAAAGTTTACATTCTCCTCGAAGAAGCGCCAGTTCTTTTGGTCTGCCGTTCAGTCGTTTTGTCGTTCCTGGTGGTCGTCAAGGGAATGAGTACAAGGGAATAAACGGGGCTTTAAGTTTTTACTCGCACTGTAATACCGAATCGACTTGAGCTCGTAAAAAAAAAAGCGAAAAAAAAAACCATAACGGTGTGAAGTCTCCATCCCAGAATGGCAGAATCGAGAAACCAAATGGATTCCAGGGTGGTCGGTCTCTTCTCTGCTATCTCGTCGCTCTCGCTCCGTTTCCGTGGGACGACTTTGTTTCCATGAATAACGCATTTTACCTACAACCTAGGGTAAATCGATATGTAGATCGTACCGCCTGGCTGGGCCTCTCCGCGTGCCCGGCTTCGTCCGGGAGCCGAAGGATTCTGACTAGTGGGACGACAGGATATAGGTCACTCGATAGTTTCATCTCTCGGGATGCATGTGTCTGTGCGATATCCGTTTTGCCCCTTTTGGATGCTGCGCGTGATACCTCACACCAACGACAATAAGCAGAATTGCTATAGATAACATTTACAATATTGGGCGACTGCTCGACTATAATTAAATTATGCAATTGTATCGGGTCAGCGACCCAATTTTGAATAAACCGTGACAAGAGAGATTGGTCAGCAAGCTCAAATCAATTAACTGGACCAAACTCATCCAAACCAATATGTTATTAACAATGCTGGATAATACTTAATGCGACCTGTACGGTTCAATCGCTAAATTTTCTATATTATTCATTCGCGAAACTATTCTCATTGCTTACTGATGTTCTATCCAATAGAATGAGGACTATGACATGTAAAGACTATTTTGCGTAACGTAGTCAGTGGAAAATCTTCTACATAAATTCACCTATGACAATTAACCTGCGAATTTGGAAACTGGAACGCAGGGGAACCCGAAGATTCTAGTCGCACTTTCAGTGACATCAATCACAGTCTGTGTATAGAAAATGTTGCGATTCGGAATCTCTGATTTTCTTGACTCCGTGTCGTGGAGTACTTTGAGTTTAACACAATACATAAAATTCGCAACGAAGACGACGCACTTAGCGTAAGAGAAAAGACTTGAAAATGGCGGGTACGTGGGAGCCTAATTAAAAATCACGAGGCCATTTATTTATAGGGAGGATAGGATCGGCCCTCGCTGAAGCTAGGTGTAAATAATGGTGTAGGGTCGTGGGTAAGGGGAGCGAGTGAGTGCAGGGGAGGAACCGGGAAGTTGTGGTTGCCGCGAGGGAGGGCTGAAAGAGGGTGGGAAAGGGATGGGTGGGGGTGGTGAGAAAGTAGCGGTAGCAACAGCAGGTACGTGGCGGCGCGGCTCGTGCTCGAGGAATTAAGGTGAGCTCACAGCTCTGCACAGCATCAGGGCGAAAGGGGTTGGGGTAATGAGGAGGTGGTGCGGGTAGATTAGTCAGCTGCACTCGGCGTACTTGGCGCACTTGGGGTACTCGGGGTACTCGGGGTACTCGGGGTACGAGTGCACGACATCCACTCGATAAGGGCGCTCGTAACATTACCATGTCGCAGAACTTGCACAGTCCACCTATTTAAATTTCATTCCAGTCCCTGTATAGATATTATAGCGCGTTAACCCCGCGAGTATCTCGACGGCCTCCTGTGTTTTACGGGATAAATAACATTCCTCATTCCGGGCTAGACGCATTCCCGCATTCTCCAAGTCCGAAGAAGCAGTCTCTAACGTGTCTCGCAGTCGTCAAGTAAGAATTGACCCAAAAAGAAAAATAAAGAGAAAAATGAATGAAAGCCAAAGGAGTAGGAAACGTACCGGAGAGAGTATATGGGATCCTTGGCGTACCTATCCATAAATCGAATGGATCTGCCCTTAAATTCCACGGGATTACCGTTGGGGCTCTCGGCAAATTAAGGGTCGGACGTAAGAGACAGTTCTAGACGCTCTCAATGTCGGTAATAACACTAACTTCTCGTGAAGCCAAGAGGAAGGGTTTTTAGAGCCGACGTAGGTGGAAGCGCGCGAGGTGCCTGGTTTCCTGGGTGCGTACCTAGGTAGGTACCTACCATCCTGCCATAATCAAGAGAAAGTAAGAATAACGGGAGCGGCCGAACCTGGGGAAAGATCGAGTTGCGTTTACACCTTTCTAGGGGATCATGCAGGAGAAAGGAGACGTCGTGTCCTGGATGAGGTGGCTGCGAGGTCTAGACCTTCGAGGATTCACGAGGCAACCGCCTAACTCGTGTCTGTTCAGTTAAGCCTGCAAAGGTTAGGATGGCTCCTCCTCTCGTCAACGAGACGTGAATTTCAATCGCTCCGCGACGACGTCGCGCTTCTCAGCGAGGAGGTTAGCCGGGCGTGATCCGGCATAATGCGAGAGCAATTTGGTGAATAGAGTTAATTCAATAGAGGTCCTTGAGCACGCCTCTAGCACACACTCTCGGGCTGCCGTTCGGTATCTCCCTTTCTCTCTCTCTCCTTCTCTCTCTCTCTCGGTCTATCCATATCTCCTTCTCGGTAGCACATGCAGGCTCCTATGTCTCTCCTAGAAGGAGGCACATCTGGTGAACGTTAACGTCACCAGACCTGCCATCAAAGTGAGGTTCTATCTGGTTATCTGGTTATCTGGTGCGCGCTGGCACGACCTGCCTCCTCTGGCATCTGCTAACTGCTCTTGGAAGAGCAGGGAAGGTTACTCGGCCTAGTAGAGCAAAAGAGGGATAGGCCTGCTAGCTTGTTAAGGGTTGAAATCGGTCTATGGCTGGAGCAAGAAACTTGCGCAAAGCCTGGGAGGCTTTTGGCACGCATGGAAAAAAAGTTTTCACCCTCGCGCGACCTTCCACCGATCAGCGGATCTGCGTCCGACGTATCGGGGTCGTAGGGTTTATTTCCCTGAACTTTCCCTAAATAAATATACGCCCCCCCGTCTTCATCGATTATCCATTTTCGTATACCGCACTTTCTAACAATTTTCATCATCGGACCAGGCTCATCCTCTCGTACAATTACGTAACATATGTATCAGCTATTTTTAAAAATAAGATTCAGATAGTTTTATCGTCCAAATCGTCTCCTACGTGTTTACCGGTAAATCCCTTGTGCCACAGAGATTCGAAGCTGAAGAGATGACGAGCATTTCCTCAACAATAGAAAACTCGTTACAGGAAGGACTTTCGTTTAGCAACGAGAAACGCGTCGTTTGGTGTCCTCTTGTTCTTTGAGCTAATAATTGCGAATTATTCCACTAATCAAATTCGATTTAACTCTTCCAGGATTCCGAGTCAAGTAGCTGGGAGGCAATGAGTGCATTCGAGGAGGTGGGAAGATTCGGAAACCCCGGCTTTGGAAACTATCGCGCATATCCCCTGTATAAAACTAACCTAACTTAGCAATGGAGAAATAAAATATCTACTCAAGCAGTCGCAGAACGAACTTAAAGTAAAGGCTTTAATTATTTAACTCAACAGTTGGTACTTGAGAACGAGACGCATAATAAAACCCGAAAAAAACGCGATATTCGTTGAAGTAAATATTACTTTTAATTTCATGGGAGATATTAGAGATATCCCATTAGTTGCATCCGTAATGTTGTTTGGATAAAAATAACTTGGATCTCAAAATAACACACAAGCCTTCGGGTGCTGCCATTATTATTTCCACACTTCCTGGCATCATCAGTATTTCACGAAGCGCGCTTAAACTCTCAACCCTCATCGTTTTCACGCAACTTTTCAGTAATATCGCCTTTAATGGAATCCCAACACTTTACGAATTCAATGAAAATTTCAACAATTCCACACTACCCTATCAGTCATTCTCCATTACAATCGCGCAAATAATTGACGAACGCTTTGCCGGTCGTTCATTCAGAAATACGTCAAGCAGTGTGCGGTTACGCGAGGACATTTTTTTACCATACCTTTTTCTACTTTTTTTTTTAAACAATTTAGAAACTGCGTCCGTTCGCGAAATCATTTTGAGTGGGAGTTGCGCGTGTAATGGTGACGCAATCGATGTAGCCATCAGTTGCAGTTTGCGTAGCAGTTATGTCCGGGACAATTGTTATTGACAAATTGTAATGCTGGCAATCAGTCATGACGTGGGACACGGGTCGCTACGGGGTTACCGTTATAGCCAGAGGCCAGGCCATACGTGGAGGGTTGCGAAAGGGTGTCCGTGAACCGCGTTAACGCTTCTGCTACAGAGAATGACTAATGCTCCGGAGCTTCCGGATTCGCGAGCGTTCCACTTTACCTAAAATCTAAAATTCCTTCGTAATGGATTGTATCTTTTATCCATAATAGATATTGTTAACGTCAAACTTTTTATATTTTATCCTAGAAATTTAAGAAATTTAAACTTTAGAAATTATCCTAGCCGTTATCGAGTGTGACTAGCTAGTAGCTGCTATCAACGAGTAGAGGAAATAGTTAGGGGAACCTCGTGACGGGAGCACCATAAAATCTCTCATAAAATACTATGCAGGGTTTCTGGAGTCTATGGACTCGGAGAGCTAAAAAGATGAGTCCTCCCTTCAAGGAGCGTTAATTACCCTTCCGCGTGTACACGAGATTATAATTCATAGCTCGAGAAAGGAAGAAGAGGTAAAGTCAGTTACCTAGTGCAGTGCGGAGGGACGGTGCGTGACAGAGACACGACGACACTTGCAACAGATTTTATACTATCCAGATACACTCGACTCTTTCACGTGGATCCTGAACTATGTGACCCGTGGACTATATCATCTAGACAATAAAATCTACCCCTGGTACAAGCTTCCTAAACAGCCAGATACTATACAGAGGACTAAGACACTCCGGTAGGAGATCCGTACAAAAGGTTGAATAGAGGAGAATCCCAAGAGAACGGCCGTGGCTAAGATACAGTCAAGTCCTAAAAGCTAAAATCATTAAAGCTCGAGCTTCCGTTCGATGCATCTTGAAATGGAAGCGCTGAGTGGAAATACGTGAGATGACCCCAGTCAAGGGTTGCCAGAGGGGTTTGACAGGAGCAGAGAGCAAGATATCGCGTTATTCCTGATGAATGGGGTAAATCAGTTCCTAGGTCCTACGCGAGAGCCAATCCTTGACTCTGGTTCGCTGATGTCTACCCCATGGAAGAGGAAAAGGGGGTCGGTTCGTTGGTTGGACGGTTAGTTGGTTGGTTGGGTGGTTGGCTGGTTGGCTGGTTGGCTGGTTGGCTCGCTTGCCTGGCTGCCTTGGGAATTCAATTATACTAACGGAACAATGGCCCTGTGCCGGTAATGAAGG
>JARPRH010000710.1:264929-283542 GCA_031763665.1 Calameuta haemorrhoidalis
GAGCTAGAAAAGAGCTCCGGGTTATTGCGTGCGTTCATTGTTCGCCGTTTGCACTTTATTGTTGTTTCAATTAAGGGAGGGAGCACAGCCTTCGTAGTCGACGGCACCACGTTCATCCCCGTTCATCCCCCTCGCGTCTCGATGTACCTCGACAAACCCCGCTGGCATATTGTGCATGCATAATTTAACGTGTTCGAACAAATAAGAAAGTTTTGACGTGTCGACGAGCCCTGTGCGATGTGTCAGAAGTCGCCGATTGTCATTCTGAAGAAACGCGGGCATTTTCGTTCATTTAAGATACAAGCGATTCGAAAGATACGTGTTGCTGGCCAGATGGATACTGGTTAAAGTGTATTTATTATATTATGTGGTCACTCAGTACGGTGCGTATAAGTGCACAATTATTATTGTACCAGTAATAGAGATGCACTTGTCATTTCCGCTTTCCCATGGTTTCACCAGTTCAGGTAAATTCGATGAGACGATTAACGACGATCCTTGAACTTTGATCAACTGTTGTTTGCGTTACAGAATTTAGTACAAAGTTGAGCCAGACGCGGTGCCAGTTACCGAGTCATGTGTTTTCTGTCTCTACCACGAAGACACCCTTAAGGAAAATCATCTAATTTGTTTAGTCGCTCGCGTGAATTGTCTGCAAGGGTTTCCTAATATTCCTAATATGTGGTGGTGGAAAATAATTGTTATGGGATTAGGCGGGTAAGGGTAAGAGTAGGGCTAATAAAATATGCGTCCGTCTCGTCTCTCTCGATTGTATAAAAGTTATCATTCCCGTGGCTCAAGGTGATACCTTTCAAGTAAGGTCACGATTCAAGGTTTTCTGAGAAATATCGGAAATTCTTCGTTAGGGTGCAGACAGGGATGCCTCAACAAGGGTTGAAAAGGGCTGACAGATATAGGGGATGGGCGGTTATACCGTAGAACCGTCGAAGAATTTAAATCGACGTAGAATCAGCTAGGCTGAAATACTGCGGCGCGACGTCGATTCGCGTCCCGACCGATGCTCAGCATTTACCCAGTATTTCAAAAAAGACTAATTTTAAGCTGAACTTCCACGAAAAGGTGAGAACGTTATAGCGCATACCGAGGATCTAGCCCGAAATCTGTTACTTTATGATTTTCCTTTCTCCCTCCCACTCGCTGCTTCGTTCTGACTGATCACGAATCCAATTAAAAAGTCTCAATACGGACAAACAGATATCACGCGCGCTTTAATACGAATGTCTTCCGCTCGAAAGGGATTAAATTAATATAATTTTCAGATCCATTTACAAGTTAGTTTGGAAAAGTTTAAATATGAATAATTCGCTGGAATACAGAAAAACTCAAAGATCGCTATGGCGTTTATAAATAAGAATCTTTCGTGTATTCGATGCGGCGACAGTTAAGTATGGATAACGACTTTTGGTAACATTCTTGGAAACGCCTCGAATTGGATCGGTTCCTTTGTCAGAGGATGAAAGGATTTTAAGCAGTTTGGTATTTGGAACAATTTTAATTACGCGCTCAGCTCCCTTATGCAAGAATTCGTCTCTTTGAGTTTAGTCATCGTGACTTTGAATGCACCTGTCCTAATACGATCACTAATGCAGGTCAAGATTATGATGAAGACATTAACGAGGGAAAAAGCGAGAGGGGGGGGGGGGGGGGGGAATGGAATGTTTATAGTTTTTTGACTCGAAGGGATCACAAGAATGTTCACCCTATGGATTTGGTGACGCAACTAAGATTCCCATCAGAATGCACGAAGTCGGGCTGCTTCGATTAAACGTATAATTTGACCTGCGATCATACATAAAAAATGACCCGAGGTCGTCTATAAGACTCGGCAGAGTTACGAACTTGAATTCGATAAAGCCTCTGGAACGATGGTGGGGGCCTCGGGGGGCCTCGGGGGGTCGTAGCGAAGGGATAGAAACTTGCCGTTTGACCCGACAAGGTGATTCTCGTTAGCGGCGTCAGACAGCTTAATTGTAAAGCCAGGCACGGCCTAACCCCAGAGTCGATATGCGTGATTCGATACTTTTACAGTCGACTGCAAATAATTTGCTCGCTTTATAGCCAAGTCAGTACAATTTTACAGCGTTATTATGTAAAAGTGTAAATGGCCATGCACGAGTTGGCATGTTAAGGGACGGGACGTACATTGCAGGGAGAAGATGTGGAGGCGAAACCAAGAAGCACCGGAAAGATACGTGAGACGGGACAAAATGATTGAGCTATATTTCCGAAAGAGCAGGACAGGACAACTAAATAAACATTGACGGTATGAATTATTGAATTGGCCGAGGATACGTTAGAGGAACTCGAGAGCAGCCGCGCGCAGCATCCCAGAGTCCGAGTAACTGCAGGAAGGTTCGGGTACTTTTATCGCGGCAGTTCCTGCTTTTACAACTGTGCTTCAGGCTCCTCGGCCACTAGAAGCAAGTAGATTGACTCTGGGAGAATCTCTTAATTAATTAATCAGCTTCGGATTGCAGATACACAGAGGAAGTGGAAATAAAATCGTTCTACACTCAGTGAACGATACAAGAGAGATAAGCCAAGAGGAATCTAACCTACACGTAGGAATTCTAATAACTCTTTTCCGCGCGACAGGCAAAGTCATCCGCCGTGCGCGTGAAACAATTATTAAGTAATCTTTAACCGAACTGGCCGAAAGAGAAGAGATTCGTCTCGTAAAGGAATGAGGATAAATTTCTCATGTTCGAGAAGACAGACCTTCCGGTAGAGTCCTTAATCTCTGTATAATATTATGCAATTTCACGGGAACATCCCTTAATTAATTAACACATTTAAATTCAGACATGAAAAGTCTTCCTACTCGAGGGTGCGTCTTCACTCCAGGATGTTTAGTAATATAAGGAAGCTGGTACGGGGGGGTTGATTCATGGATGCTGAGGACATTCCTACTTCTTGGTCCCTTTCTTCTTACATGAAATCGTCAGTGTTGCCAACCTGAGTCACCGCGTGGAAACTCGCCGTGGCAAAGATGCAAAGACTTATCTAAGGCTAAGGAGGACCGAAGTGTCTCTCGTAAGGAGGGATGCTGGCGATGATGATGATGATGATGGTGATGTTGGTGGTGATGCTGCGCAGGCGGTGACCGAGCCGAGAAAGCGGGATGGGGGACTGCTCGTGAAATATATTATTATATGAGGAACAAGGATTAGATAATTAATGAGGCGAGGTTAAGTATTCTGGAGCGGAAGACTTATAGAGTCTGACTATCTCGCTCTTTCGTTCTCTCTTCGCTCTCTAGCCCTTTATCTTACTACCTTATCTTCTAAACTTTCTCCTCCCTCTTCGCTCCTCTCGCGGCCGATCTTACATATTTCTCCGTCGTGCCTGTCGACCTCCCTCCGCTTTTCTTCTTCCATCCTCCTCCCCCGCCCCCTAAGCGCCCTTCGTCTCAGCCAAAGATATTTCCTTAATGATGTCGTACACCAAACTAACTCGTTCCTTAAAACAGTGAAACTTTCCGTTGGAGCTGATTGCACCCATAATCTCGTCCCTCGGCCAAAGTACACAGATCAGCATAAAGAGTTACGTCACGCCTTGATCGCGTCTTGATTCGCGCAAGAAAAACAGTATCATAAAGTTTCCGACGGATGCTCGAGATCATCGCGTGGAATTACTGTAATCAGAGAACCAGTCAAACTTTATGAAAATTCTCTTTCAAAGAGACGATCTCTTTGAAATCCTTGTCGCGCAATCCTGCAGTACCGACGTATCCAGTGCTCGTAGTATCCACTATTCAATCTCCGAGAGAATTCGCTTACAATAATTTATTAGTGCCTCGAGGATTGGATGCCGAGGAATTATGAGGTGAGCTAACGTTAAAGTGGAATATTGAGATGAGCTTATATGGCAAGTCACAAAAGCATTTCCCAGGCTGATAAGCTAGATATTGACAGTCACTCGCAAAATCCATTCGCCTCGATAGAATTTCTCATTCAGCAGGCAGTTTATTAACGGAACCTTGTTTCGTTTATCGACACGACATCCGCTGGCTATTTCGAGTTAATAAATTCTCAAGAATATCGACAAACTAACAATAAGAAAGGCGATGTGGGATCCTTGCGCGTTCAAAGATTCTAGAAAACTAGAGGACCCCCGACCTCCAGCACATCCTTCATGCGCATCGTCGTTACTGATCTAATGATCTCAGAGGGTCCTTAAGATTCCGCCAGGAAGACGCTCGTCGAATTGGTCATATGTTAAGAAATAAGCAGTGCTTAAGCTTAGACGGAAGTCTCAGTGATCCAGGCTAATGAGCAGCCAGCAGCAGCCTGTAATATATCATCAAATAGCAGCCTCAAATATTATCATGACTCTATAGACGAATTAAGTAAGAGAGAGCGTGCACTGATTCCATTAAAGGACTCTTTCAATGGAATCAGAAATAACCTATTTAATAACGAGGAGCTTCAATTTTGCTTCTCTCGCTCGAGTTTAATCGATCGTTCCAATTCGGAACGTATATATGTTTAGAGACAATTACCGGTGCTGCATTTCGAGAGAGCAATCCGCGTCCCGGACTCTGTATCTATCTAACCCTTAACCAGTGTGTTGTGTCTATCCGTATGGGAATCGGTGGGATCGTTGAAGACTAGAAAGGGATGGAAAGTTGCTCTACACGTTCTCGACTGTTTGGCTATATTGACGTAGGACACAATCGACGTGCCGTCGTCTTCCAGTCGATGGCGCAAGCCACGATTTCCCATTCATTGTAGATCGACAAAGCGCTCAGTAATTGTTCATTAGCTTCGAGTAAATAACCGACACAGCTCGGACGATGGAGACAGAGGTGGAAGAGAAAGTACAAAGAGGGGAGACGCGAAGGTAGGGAAGTGAACGAAAGTTAAGCAGCGAAACGAGAAAAGAGTAAAGAGTCTAATTAGCGAGCTGGATAAATTCTCTGATTTAATTATATTTTTCTATGAATTATAGAATCAAAGCATTGTCTAATGATACTCCTCGTTATACTGTGGATATAAATTTGCAAAAGATCGATCTCGTTTGACAAATACAGGCGGCAAGTGAGAGGCGATTGGTTAGGGTAGAAAAGAGGGAGAAACATAGAGGGAGGGAGAGAGAGAAATAAAAAAAGAAATAGCCGGTGGTGGTTATCTGGAAACTACTATCGGGGGTCGCGATTGGTCTCGCATATCGAGAACAAAAAACTGGAACAACATTTAGACTCCGTTGATTAAATGTCCCAGGGGATGGATCCTTGCCCGTTTTGGTCTGTTTACAGGATGGCAGCCCTGCACCTGACGTCAGGACGTGGGTGGGGGAACGGTGCCCCAGTGGCATTGGGGTGGGAGGAGGGTCCAAATGGGGCGAAAGGGGTAAAGGAAAGAGGCGAGCGAGGGGTCATGGGGGAGGATGGGCTAATTGGATGTCGGAGGCGCAATCTTGTGGTCTCCATTTGTCATTCGGGAGTGCGAGAGTTTCTCCTTCCTCTGCTCTTCTTCACTTTCTCTCTCACTCTCATTCGCAATTCACCCTCTGCTCTTGCGTCCTTCTTGTCCGCCCCCCTCACCCACCCCTCTTCCACCCTGCACTCCTACGTACACATCAAGGATCCTCTTTGAATTCGAAACTGCCTGCACGTTTCCAGCTTTGAATCCCTTTTCTTCTTTGTATGTATCTACATTGGTTTCCCTTCGTCTCTCATTGTCAGCATTCTCTTTTCCTCTCTCTCCCTCTATATCTGTCTCTATCTCTCTCTATCTCTCTGCGCAGTCATCCGTTTGTATTCATTCAGAACGCACAGATTTCAGGAGTCTCGGTACTTCCTTATTCAGAGAATGTGAGAGAAAGTTGTCAACGTTTCGCAGCATCCTTCCAGGATCATGACACTCAAGTACCATTTTCACAAGGATGGCCGGAATGCAAGCCGGATGGAATAATCTATGCGATACTTAAAGATTTAAGCAATAACGAGGAGTTACTGGATCTGAATAAGAGCTCGTCTCCCTACGAGGCCGAAATCGACGCTTTAAAACTATCTATTCACAACCGAGAACGAACATTCGTCAGGAATTAGACCGTCGGCTAATGATAACGAAAGAACGATCCCCAGATGTAGCTATAGGAAACCTCTCTCGTACAATCCACCCTTTCTGTCCTTTCTCTCTCTCTTTCTGCCCTCTCCACGACTAACCAACTTTCCACAAGAGAGCTCCCCTCTCGTTACGCGGGATATCGTTCTGCAGGGATGCTCGATCGCTCATGGGAAGATGATCGAAGAACCCAACCCTTTTGCCCACAGTTATCATCCACAAGCCCAGTCCACGAGTACAGCCCGGGACAACCAACCACTGAGAGCAGCCTGTTCAAACTCAAGGAGTTTGATTAACGACAAGCGTCCTTACGTTACCAGGCGAGCAGCATCCTTAAAGGCTGGACCATTCGGAATATGAATTACCATAGACGCCATCATTGACTTACCTGAAACAGAGAGAAAAATAAAGATTATACATCTCGGCCAATGTAAAATCATTGGACTACCCACTACTGTGACACATTGACAAGAAATCGGTTAGTGAAAAATTGAAGCAACATGAGCAGCGCGGGTCTATTAACACGGAATGGAGACACGAGGCGACTCCGTTGGGCGGATCCCTCAAAGTCACGATGTCATCGGCGATTGACATATTATCAATGTACTATTATCAAATTCCTCCCTGAGCCATTTCGTAAATCCTTAATCGGTGCATACAGACGCACAGGTCACCGACCTCGTGCCGTTTATTCGTAATCAGTGTAATCACTGATTCGTCCGTGAAATCCCACTGTCGAACTTTGACCACAACTACCCCTACTGTCACCATGCGCGCAACTGCTTATTGTTATAAACAGGTACTCTACATAAATAGTAGATACTAGGTACTAGGTGAATATTCCAGGGTGTAGCGAGTGTTCCAAGGGATAGATGGAAAGATGGAAAGATGGAAAGATGGAAAGATGGAAGGATGGAAACCCGGATAGAAAGGCGCGTCGGTGAGCGATAGTGGAGGCTCGTAACGCGGACAGCACGATCAGTCTTCCATTATGCTCGGGTCGACCAGCCTTTATTATCCTTGTGGCAGCCGCGGAACGAGCTGGAAATTCTCTTCTCCCTTTACTCCTCTCTAAGATTTTTAAGGCCCTGCTACCACGTATATGCTAGTAGCGTCACCTAGACTACTACCACTTACTCTGTGTCTAGGTCCACGGCCTGTTTGCTTCCTCGTCCCATCCCCAACGCACGAGCTACGCCTCTTATAGATTCTCCTTTGTATTTCAATACGGACGAGGAGAACTCGTTAAGGGCTTGTTTTTTGGTGGATGCCTGCGCGCTAAGCTGTAATCCATGTTAGAATTCTTCGACTTCGGTGAGAGAGAATAAGAAAGAGGTAGCCCCTCCGCAATGAGGTTTGGCTCCTTGGGATACCTTCTCGATTGCCCGACAGAACTTGGGACATGTGTTCTGTTTAGTTTTTAGTATGTTACCTTCCTGGAATTGACTAGATTGTCGGAACGCTGTACCACAACGTGGAAGGATTTTGATGTCAAGGTGTAGCGGAGATGAAAAAAGGAAATGAGAAAAGCAGTGAAAAGAAAGACTGTGCGCGTCTGATGGATCTGGAGATATGCTTCTTATCATGGATGAGTCACGCCTAACGACCTTTCCATTTTTCATGGATACGAGGAACGATGTTTTTACTTTTAGGATTTGGAAGGAATTACGACATTTTTACGAGATTTTTACCTGGGATCACTGAATCTTTGTGCTCAAACTTTATGGGATTTGATGCTCCTTCCCGTGCATCTTATTCGAGATAAAGACGAGCTCGAAATTGAAATATCGACAGGCTCGAATTTCCGAGTGAAAGGGTTAACTAACGTATCCCTGTCCACTGCATCGTACCTTTGGTTCTGTCACCCATACACCGGGTGGGTACCAAGCTCAAAGGCAAACGAGCGCCGAAAATATCGGTAAAAAAACCTTAATCGCTCCAGGGCTATGGTGTCACAAAAATATTTATACATATGTATATAGATTTACACGGTGACCTCTGGATAAACGTTTTATCATCTCGACATGTTATAGGAACAGCATCCAATTCCTGGACCTCGGTCTTTGGCGAGGTGTAAGGTAGCCGTTTTACCATTCGGCCAAGGAAGAGCAATAAAATTGTAGTAGGGTCCTCCTTTCACCCTACCCATGAAACAAGACTTGGACGATAATAAAAGTACTTTGAGCATTTTGACAAAGAACTTTCCGGGACAGTCTTGAGTGCGTGCGTTTCCAAGTTGAACGAGATAAAACAATCGGAGCTTGAGGATCTTCCTCCGAGGGATCCAGAGTTCCTATAAGGTGGAAGAAGGTGGAAGAAGGTGGAAGAAGATGGAAGAAGGTGGCTCTTCAGGTACCTAGGATGAGCAAGCAGAGCACTCTTTGCCCCGGGCTCATCCAAACAACTTCCCCGTTGGACTTTTGGTTGGCTACGGGCTGCTGGGAGGCGATAGGAAGGATCTCTGCAAAGCGAGATAAATCGGTACTCGGGGCGACCAGATAAAAGTCACTAACAAGTAACAAAGATCCCCCCGCCACCCAAGAAGAAGGGCGAGACGAGGATACTCCTATATTGGCTGACTATTCTCTTCTATTCTCTTGGTGTTTAGGCCTTTATTCTTAGCTGGACACATCCTGAGATCCTTACAATCTAGGAACCGGTTTTCCTGTGTTCATCCTACATCAACCCAATAGAAACTTTCTTAAGGAGAAGTCAATTATTGGTACGGCTTATCAAGGTTCTCACGAAACTCAAGATTTTTCCGAATTTCGACGTAAAGTCTGTGTGCTATTTTTATTTTCGACTAAACAAGCGACTCGAGTGAAAGTCGAAAGTAAAGCGCGGAAACGTTAATTAAATTTCATTATGACTCTCGGATATCCTTGGCCGCCGCTGGATTTCTTTGAGGATGATTATTTAGTTACGAAGACATTTTATACAAAGAGATGGAAGGGAATTGGTCCAGGAATCCCTCTTGGTCATCCTTCTTGTTCCCTTCCGATTGGTATTCCTGTCTACTTTCTTTACTCTCCCTTTCGCCATCCAAAAAGAAAGTGTACCAAGGAGGAATCTGGAGATCCAGAATACAGCCTCCGTTCGCAGGATCTCACCATGTAAAAAAAAATGAAGAAACGATATCTCATTGAAATTCGACGAATATTTTCGACTTTACTCTTTGTCTCGGAGATAGCGCTTCATCTGCAATTCATTTTCCAAACGAATTTTAGAGGATTCTTGCAAGAGAGAATAGGATGTGGCGCGAGTATGAGGAGAG
Organism: Calameuta haemorrhoidalis; assembly: GCA_031763665.1. Lineage (NCBI taxonomy): Eukaryota > Metazoa > Arthropoda > Insecta > Hymenoptera > Cephidae > Calameuta > Calameuta haemorrhoidalis. The sequence goes on from JARPRH010000710.1 coordinate 274,293, forward strand.
GAGAAAGAGAGACAGAGGTGGGGGATGGGGGAGGGGGTGACAGAGAGAACCTAGCAAGAAAGGCGAAAAGAAAGGAAACTTTTGAGCGAGCCATTTGTTATGCGTGAGTAGCGGCCGACTAAAGTAAAATTGTAAAGGCGCGAGTCTCACGACGGACAAAGTAAACTTCCTTGAACGTGATGCAGGGGGAGAAAGGAGCGACTGGAAGAAAATAAAGAAGAAAGAAAAAAGAAGAAAGAAGAAGAGGAGAAAAGAGCATCGGAGAAGAAAAAGAAATTTCTCTCCCGCACGCGTGGCTCATCCTCCCGTCAAGGCGTGAGACCGCGTGGCGCAAACCAAAACCGGCAATGCGGAAGTGACGTCAGCCACGAAGCTACTCTACTCGCAGCACTGTGACGCTCGCGTGTTCCGGCGCTATGGCAGGACGATACTGATAATCGGAACAGAACTAACGATGAGGTTTCGATCGGGAGCCGCGAGTCCAGCGTTTGTTCTAGCACCGAGTACACAAACTAATTGAATTGTCCCGTCAGTCAATTTGATCCTGGATCGATGAAATATGCATACACGGTGAAACGCCCTTTTACGACTGTAGAATGGCCTGTATATCTGCTGCCTATGAATCTCCATATGTGAACTATGCATGGTTCCAGTCGTCGCGACGCCCAGGAAAAATCGAGATGTCGCGCGTGAGCGATGGCTCCCGGTAGTTTCCTCCGGCACCGTTCCACGACTGCCAATTTTCAGGATATTTTCGTAAATGTTTTTGGCAGGCTTAGGGAAGGAGACGGAAAGAAGGGAAGGCAAAAGGGCTGATTCTACGTTACGCGAGTCCGGTTAAAGTAAAAGGCGATCCAGCACAGGCTGGGGAATGGCGGAACATTTTGAAGGGGCCAGAAGAGCATAATGGTTGATCCTGAAAAAACGTACCGACAGGGAAAAAAAGTAAGTACCTTATCCCGAAAACTTTGTTCACGGGGAAATTGAATTGTGCATGGAACGATGAGGCGGTCTTGACACATTCCGCTATTCCGCCATTCCGCCATTCCGCGTCCACGAAAATAGAACCGGTACGTACTGCCAGTAGAGGAGAATGAAGAGGAATGGGGAAGGGACAACAAAAATGGCCAAGCGAAGAGTTATCCGGGCAGTTCGTCCCTTTCGGCGTTTATCGTCGTATTCAAATTCCATTTCTACCCTTTTACGCGGCGTCACACCCATCCCGTCAAAGAAATCTCCATTAGGCTAAGAAATTGCAGTCACTTCACTATACAGGAGAAAACTCGCGGAATCGCATTCCCAAGACACATTTCCAAGGTTCTGGCAAATTCGCAGCGTTAACTCTCGACTCGCTTCCTCGCTTCTTGCTTTTTCCCCACTTTTTTCTTCTTCTTCGCAACCCAACCTAACCCCATTATGCGTCACTTCCCTTTCGGCAATGAAGCTCGGCTACGCCTCCCTTCGGAACGCATCTTTACGTATCTCAAAATCACTAGATCCTTTGATCGAGCATCCAGATAAAAGATTCGACGAAGGATTCTGCAGCCTGTATGTTGTGCGTAGGATAGAAGGAAGGATAGAAGGTAGGATAGAAGGAAGAATAGAGGGAAGGATAGAAGGAAGGATAGAACCCTTAAGAATAATTTAGGCACCGGAAGAGACGACGGGGAGTGGCGAAAGGTCGAGAAGGCAGGAAAGCGCGAGGGACGAGACATCGACTTATCTCACCGGCTGATTCACCTATATCCCACGTAGAAAGATGGCTGTCGAGTGAGCCAAGTCGACGTAGCCGGCTTACCTTCTCATCTCAATGTATTGATATCGGCGCCTTGATTGAAAAGCGGATGACGCGGAATAAGGAGGTTTCCGCCGTCGGTCCAGAAGAAACGTCGCTTTACCATTCCCCGTAGGGGCTTCCCTCCAATTTCACGGAAATGCGAAATTTATTTCCTTCCCAGGAGGAAGTGACCCTCTACCAGGGCCAAACGTCCCTCGCCCTTAGATTACCTATCCGGAATTTAACCTCTTTGAATTTTTCTCTACCACAATAATCCCGGTGAACCCCCGCTAGGAGACTACGATGAGATAATCAAATGCATCTTTGATTTCTCAAACTTGCCAGGACTCTCTTCTGATAATTTTTAACCAGAAAGGGTAGGCGCCCATTATTTTTTCAGGAAGCTAAGTCAGCTGGCACTTTCTGAGGTGCGTATAAGATCCCAGTCACGTAACATGTTTATGTCAGGAAGCACTCATGCGCGTGAACCCTACTTTTGGAATTAGCCTTTACTCCAAACCTAAAATATTGAGGGTAATGACGGCCCACGTGTACCTTTTATTCCTTCTTTTTTTTTTTATTAAAAAAACATAAGGAAAATCAAATTGCACGTAGAAGGGAAAAGTAATGGAGCGTGACGCTTCGTCCATCTCGATCGAACGGAAGGAAGATACAAAAAAGAGATTTTGAAGAAAGAGATGGTTGGAGTCTCCAGTGCAGATTCTCCATCCAAATTCGCGATAGTTTCGCGTTCTATGAGATCGCGAGGGAAGCCGCCATTTAAGCGTCTTTGCGCCCTTAGAGCGACGAAGTGAAATTTTATTACATTGACGCCGACGGCATCTCCGGAGCGTGAGTAACCAGTAACCTGCAGGGGCTACGAGGGAGGCAGAACGAGGGTCGCTCGACTCGGTTTCCTTATATCTCCCCTATCTCCTACACTAACCTCTTCATCTTGGATTCTCAAGAATGCAAAGAAGAAAAAAAATAATTGCAAATATAAATGACGCGCCTACTGTGTCTCAGTGACTTGTTTCAAGAGAATCACTTAGACTCACCACCCTGTTTCATTCTTACCAGTTCCAACTGACCTTTGATCCTGAAGGCATCTTGAGCTATTCGCAAGACACATTTTTCCCGGCTCCTTGTCCATGAGAATTATACCCCAAGGCCTAGAGCTCGTCCTTATAAAGTAAGTACACAAAGTCCCAGTAACCTACCTTTGAACATTCAAGAGTTCGCTGACGCAACCATTATCGAATATGAAAAAATCTTTTAAAAAGCCCGAGGACACAATTAGACGACAATACTTCTCGAGTCCGGAGGCAATTGGCATTACAACCATCCGCCCGCAACGTCTCTCCCAAAATTATCCCATCTCACTGCTAAATTCCCTAATGAGCTATAAATTAGCATCGCAAGGAACGCTCGAGGCCTCCCGTTAGGATCCTCCAACAAAATCAAATCAGACGGATAGATGTCTACCATCTTAGCGAAGATACATCCCTCGATCAAGATGACGGCTTAGAACTTAAATTAACTCTACGATATAAATATCAAAGGAGTTGACGCGCGAGTAAGAATCTTGAAAGCCGTTAACACCGAGCAAGATCAGCAGAAGCAGCAGGACCAGCAGGACCTTCAACCTGTCCCAGAGAAGCCTGCAAGTGACTGTAGAGGTGGCTGTGGGCTAGCCAGTCTCCACCATTCACAGCATAATATCTCTCCCGTTGATATTCAGAGGATGTCGGCCAATCTAGAGTAGCTGCGGAGAGTCCGACGGTGTGGCAAGATTGTGTGGCAAACATTAGCATGCTGCGACTGGGCCCCGTGCGGTTATCAACACTGGATTGCTCACCGCGTGTCCCGACTTCCAACCGACCCTCTTGCCCTCCAGCAATATCATCCCTCCTGTCCTCCACGGCCCAGCACCAGCCCAGCACGAGCCCAGCAGGAGCCCAGCACGAGCACACCCTTTAGCCTGAAGCCTGAACCCGAACGAACAGACACTGACTCCTTCTCATCCAGGATCGTTCTCAAGAATCACCAGATGGGCTGGTTAGTATCCTGCAAGGAATCCTTTGACGAAGGCACGACCCAAACTAAATTCAATTTTCTATACCGCCTAGAACAACCCTTCGTCCTGGAAAAAATCTTTGGATTCAAGCATTCGAAAGTACCTTCTCGTTTTGTCTATTTAATTTTGTGAGGACTGGACGCGTGTGGTAAGAATTAGGTGGAAGATCGAAGCTCCACGCAGTGCGCGGTGCTGGTGACTCGCAAGCGTGTCACTGGTGCTAGAACGTCGATAGATACGAAGTTAGGAAGGAACCCCTGACCACTAGTCCGATGCCTAGTTTATAGCGGTTTAACACGATCTTACGATAATCACGGGGTCGTGGCCTCCCATCCAGCCGGGTTAGTCCGAGTCGGTAAGGTAGAGTCACGCGAGGCCTTCGACACGCGACTCAAAAAGGAAAGAGCTAGCAGCTACTATCTAAGCTCTTTGGCTCCTTGTTATCGTCACGGCGTCGATCCGTAATTATTCCCTGTCGAACAGTTCTTAGTATCGAGATAGCCAGTGCCGAACTAAAACCCAAGTACCGATACAGCTGGAGATAAGAAGCCTGTGAAGCTCATAATCATAATAAAATAACAAAATAGAACGTCAGTTTGGGGCATCACGGGTCGAGGGATGATTGGGGATCGATTCTGTATGGCGCTTGGTAGCATGTCATGCACGAGTCTGACAATTACAAAAGTTTCTAGTGAAATGCCGAAAAGGGGATACAATATCCTATCGGGAAGATACTGTCAAAAGCAGCTCCAAGTTCTAGGAATGGATGGTCGGCAGGGGTTTGGTTGGCTGGGTCGAAGGATCTGCTGTTGGCTAGGAGGTCGATAAGTATGTGTGTGGAATACATCTAGAGAGAGAGTGAGTGAGAAAGAGAGAGAATGAGGGATGGATAGAAGATCCATTGGGAAGCGCAGGACCACGAAGAATCATCTACTCCTTCAACGGAACTATGCTACACCATATCCAAAAGAATTCGAAAGTTATCCTCTGTACCACTTTCATGTAAAATTCAAGTGGTACCGTTTACGTTTATGCTAGAGATCAGATTGGAACTTTGGACGTAACACGTATTCCAGTAGATTGGACCGGTGCTGCTGGTGACGGATGACATTGATTGTATCTACAGGAGAGGAAACCATATGTGGCTACCATCTAGCAAGGACTAGGAATGGCAGGAGTATCTGGGCCAAGACCACCACCCGAATTTGGCGGATTCCTCGCACACCTGACATTGAAAGCCAGCCACAATGAGCTAACCCATCATCCCATGGACCACGAGTACAGATAATTGGAACGGGCTAGCCGCGAGATATCCCAGGAAGCATATAGAGCTTCCCGACGTTACCAAACTCGAGGGATTAAAAAAAAAGGTCACACGGAATAGTCGCAAAACGTCCCTATGTATAGAAAGGTACATACATATATACACGTATGTATATGTACCTGTGGTGTTTGCACGAGTCGCGAGCCACGGGCTGCCGGAGCGAGTTCAAAGAAAATAGTGGGATCCAGTGCATCGGATGGTTGGGACTCGGTTGGTCGAGCGTCCCGGATTCCCGAGGGATCGTGCGGTAAAACGCAGAGAAATGGAAAGAGAAAGGTGGGCAAGGGGCAGAGGAGAGTCACAGCTAGCCCGTCGAGCTGACTCTGCTGGTGGGTGGCTGACTGGCTAGCTGGATGGCTGGCTGACTGGATGGCTGGATGGCTGGCAGGATGGCTGGCTCTCTGGCCTTCCCGAATGTAAAACAAAGATCATTCGCCGATAGCAAATATATGCTCCATGGCGGAATGAGTCGTAAAAGCATCGTAAAAGCGTCCTCCTCTCGGATCTACTTCTCTCTATATAAAGCAGAGTCGCGTTAGCATCTACGGATTACTGGTCTTCCCTAAAGTACTCTCCTCTCTAGCAGCCGTCAAACGTAATGTCTTGTAGCGAGGATGCTGCTGCGCTAATGACTGGAGTTACGCGAAATCGATAAGCGTCTGTACCTGCCTGCCCACACGCGATACACAAGTGGATTTAAAGAGTAGCCAGGAAAATCGTGTCGAATAATTCGAGCTAAAGTTCAAGAGTTATAAAACTTGCTGGAAAGTGGAGTGGAAAACCAGTGGTAGCTTAACTGCGTAAAGAGTAAAAGGGTCCAGTTATATTTGAACTACGTAAGCTCCGTCGTGTCCTTCGCAATGGCTTCGAGGGCTTCAAAGATTTTCTTAATGTAGATATATATTATACTTTGGGGGGTTGCTTTCAAGATTGGTAAATGGTAATAGAGATTAATATGCAAGCAAGAGAAGGAGTCGCGGGTTTCGTTTAAGCGAAGATGAACTCGTCCTCGACGAGATAATAAATTGAATGAGATGTAATTAAAATATATCGAGCACCGAGAGCTCTATGAAGCATCGGTCTTGGGCTATCAATTACTCTTAATTCAGCTGTTTCTCAAGAGGGGGAGAGCAAAAGAGCAAGAGAGCAAGAGAGCAGGAGACTGCGAGAATGGCCGAAGGTGAAAGCAAAGGAGAGAGAGAGGGAGAGAGAGAGAGAGAGAGAGCGGACGAAGGCCTATGGGTTCCCTGGGGCAACTCGGTGTGCCAGTGCTTAGTCAACTGGTGACATTGATGGAGATATGCGCGCCCTAAAAACCTTTCCACAAGACAAATTTCGCTTCGCGCGCCGCCACAAAAAAATGTTTTCCGGACTTACCCCGAGTGGCACTGTTTACCCAATCCTTGACGAGCAACACGGCATTCGTGCGAACTTTCCAATTTCACTACTTGCCACACCTACCTAGCACCCTAAGCAGAATTCCTCAAATGCACGTAAATTACAGACAGAGGAGAAAAAAGAAATAAATAAATTAGCTACTCTTCGGCATCCAACGACAAAAATACATGGTTGTACGTTCTTTCACTAGAAGAAATAACTGATTAGCCATTGACACGTGTTCCGCTCGATGCAACTTTACTGAAAACACGCTTAGGCACTTTAGTGAATCAAAATTATTTCACCATTTTTCATAATGAATCCATTCAGTACTTTGTCTCGGGAGTTTGAAAGGACTGACAGATAGTCCCACTGGAAACAATGGACCACCCTGTAGATAAAGAATGACTCAAAGGAGTAGCAAGTCGCTATAGAAACTGACAATGACTCACAGTAAGGACAATCAGAAACGATACGTAAGACAGGATGTCACGAAGACTTTGGTGGTTCGAGCAGCCACTTAGAAAGGCGGTTTGGGTGCGAAAACGATTCACGTGCTGCGTGCGTTGACTACTGATATAGCGTAAGAGGATCCTATGACTAAAACTTCGGAAATCCCAGACATTCGTTAATGAGTCTTTCATTCATATTCGTCTCCTTTTTCGATCTCCTTTCTTTGGCCCTGAACCTTTTTCAACTCGAATCAGAGAAGAAATTCGAGCGACTCCCACCAAAATAATGGCTTTGCTTTAACTCCAGGCCGTATCGCTCCAAGTTTAATCGGGCTACTCGAGATAAGGGTCCAGAGAGGAGTTACAGGAGTCAGGAGAGCCCTTCCTACTTTCGACGTTCATGTTCCGATGGGCCCAGTCAAGCACAGTAGTGGGTCCTTTGACGCGAAGCAGAACTCGAGACACGTCTTCGGTTGGAGAGGGAGGGAGAGGGAGGGAGAGGGAGGGAGAGAGAGGAGAGAGAGAGAGCACAGTCCTGGCAGCATCTTGGTACCCCTGAGAGGCTTCCGTCGATCAGAAGAGATCACAGAGAGAATCAGAGTGAATCGTGTATCCCGTCACGCTCGATAATGTATTATACGTGCTCCACGCGGTTGGACGTCCACGAGGAGTCTCGGAGTGATGGACGCGAAGGCTAAAAACCTACAAGTATAAAACGGAAGAGAGTAGAAAGTAACATTGAGAAAAGGTATACTAGATCGATATCGGCCAAGAGAATGGCAGTTATCGATCATAGAGGAAACGGATGCACACGTGCTGCGCTATGCTCTGCCATAAGTCAATCAATAAGTAAGTATAAATATAACGTAAATTACGAACGATTCCCAAGAGAATTCAGTATTAAGCAGAAGATATGCAATTTATTCGCGCAACTATTCATTATAATTTCTACGCCTGAGAATAAATTTAAAAAAAAATAAAATAAAATGTTAGCTCGGACAGGAATATTTGACTGATTGTTGACGACACAATAGGATTTCTCACTGTTTGTCATTATCAAGACTCTCGAGCCGTAATTCCCCCCCCCCCCCCGTTGTCTGTATAAGGAAGTACGAGTGGAAGAAAGGAAGTCGAGAAAGGAAAAGTCTCTTTGTTAGACGTCAGGGCAATTTCGCGGTAAACGGCTCCTGGCTCCGTGTCTTTCATCCCGCCAACAAGTGTCGCAAACACGTGTCTCTCTTGGCCGTTGCAAACCAACGAAAAGTGACGTGTTTCTATAGAAACTCTGGCACTTCTCAGAAAGAGAGAGACTCTCATCTAGAGAGCCCACGCGGAGACACTTTTCTTTAGCAGAGTGAGAAACGAGGCATGTGTGTGCCTAGACTCGGGCAATTCCATAATTCGGCAATTTAGCGTCGCAGCAGGCATTTCGCTCGTAATTGATGGACACAGATCAGCAAAGCAACAGAGCAGCAGAGTTCGATACTATTTCTACGGTAGCAAGTCGCATGTATAGATATACTGCACCTATCGGTTTCCTCTTTGGACTCTAAAGCAAACCACATTCGAAGTAGCCAAACTAGAAAATCTACAGCGACGACGAGAAATTTCCCAGCGACTTTTGCAAATTTCAAGCGGTCGACCCAGTTACCGGTCCAAGTGTCGTCACGCCTACGTATATAGGATACGATAGAGACTGAGAGAAGGAGAAGAGACGTTCGCGTTGCTACATCCCGGCGGATGTAGGCGAGAGACTCTAATTAATAACCCTTTTTGCTGGTAGGAGAGATGAATAAATTTGTGATGAAATAAGCTTTTTATCGGCTCCCGTGTCGCGTGGAAAAACAGGTCATCTTTAAAGGCTCCTTTCCAAAGTGCAGGAAAGTTCCGGATTCCGGCATCAAAGAAATTCGAAAGTTACCTACTCGATAAGGTTTGAAAGATTAATGAGATACGAAGATAGACGTTCATATGCACAAAATAATTATATCGTCATATTCTATTCCCTTGTGGCTGATTCGCTGTACTTGGTGAATTCGTCGTGAGTCCTATAAGCATCGCCGATTCACCGAACGTTCGCTGCTACCACTGCTGCTGTGGCAGGAATAAAGAAGTCTGGCTGGAAGACGATCAGCAGCTCCCTTCTTCGCTTCTTCGCTTCTTCGACGGCAAACGGGACGGACGCCGATGTATATTTATCCGCAAATAATGCATATTAATAGCGTGCTCGTGCGCGGACTCGA